>LPNX010001035.1:4916-64906 GCA_001517045.1 Pseudotsuga menziesii | reverse complement strand
AGCGTTGCACTTGTACTCGGTCTGTCATCGTATAATCGATCTGGGCGGTTGAGTTTCCTGGAACTCTACCCCACCCATGTCATAACATACATCATAATAAATAACATAATAACCATACGAAAGCAAATAATGCATCATTCGCATACCATTTTATCTTTAGAAGTCCATGTCCCCGAGGTCCTCCCACCTCGTAGGATCCAGCTATCACTTAGCCGTTTCAACCTGTATGTTAGTCCTCGACATACAATATAGGATATCGTGCATAATCCTCGATATGTACACATATATCTCATCACAACATTACAACAATAAACTCATTCATTCGCCATACACCTGGCATAACATTCATTATTTCAACATATATCTGTAACGGTATCCACGTACCCATCATTCAGTAATTTCCATACATTTGACATAATTAACACATGATACATACCTAAACATGACTACCGACCAAAATCTATCATCACACACACACATATATATATCGGCAAAATAATAGAACCATATGTCCACAATGTCGTCAAACCGACAAGGTCTCACAATCAAACAAATACATCATATAATAGTAGTTCAGGTAGAAATGTCAAAACGGGGTGTTACATACACCCACCCGAAGTTATGATCAAAATAATGTGGGATAATCACGACGCATAGTCTCTGCGTCCTCCCAGGTAGCAGACCCCGGGCTATATCGGTCCCACTGGACCTTAACTTGGTCCACCAAACGGTGCCTCAACTGTTTAACCCTACGGTCCAATATAAGTAATGGTTCGACCCTGATGGTTCCCTCGTCTGAAACCTGCAGTTCCCTCGTCCGAAACCTGCAGTTCCTTCCAATTTATTTTATGTGATTCATCAGCTACATAATGTCGTAAAACAGATACATGAAAAACATTATGAGTTTTGTGCAAATGGGGTGGGCAGCGCAAGACGATACGCGACAGGTCCAACCTTTTCTAAAATTTCAAAGGGTCCTATAAATCGTGGTGACAACTTTGTCCCCTTCCCAAACCTGATGGTACTTTTGCTAGGCCTGATGCGGACGAACACTGCATCACCAACCTTATAGCTTCGGTCAACCCTATGCGCATCGGCATAACTCTTCTGCCTATCCTGTGCTTCCTTTAACCGCTGTCTAATCTGAACAACCTGTTCTTCCATCTCCTGAATCAACTCAGGTCCTATAATTACTCGATCCTCTAACCTTTCCCAACTCAATGGTGTCCTGCATGGCCTTCCATATAAAGCTTCATATGGAGGCGTCCCAATTGAGCTATGGTAACTGTTGTTGTAAGCAAACTCCACCAAAGGTAAGTGCATTTTCCAATGAGTTTGTTGATCCATGACATACATTCTAAGCATGTCCTCCATCACTTGATTCACTCTTTCTGTTTGCCCATTTGTTCCTGGATGGTAAGCAGTGCTTAGGTTCAACTGAGTACCCAACGTCGACTGCAAACTCGTCCAAAACCTGGATGTAAACCTGGAATCTCTATCCGATATAATCTTCTTGGGAAACCCATGGAGACGAACAACTTCATTTCTGAACACACGTGTTACATCCGTGACATCATAGGTCTCCTTAACTGGAATGAAGTGAGCAGTTTTTGCTCAGTTTGTCAATGATGACCATAATGGAATCATGCCTATGAGAGGTAAGAGGCAATCCCACCACGAAGTCCATGGAGATAACCTCCCATTTCTACATAGTAATGTCATGTGGCTGTAACAGTCCTGCCGGGTGGTGATGATCAGCTTTTACCTGCTGACACTCAAGGCACCTAGCGACAAATTTGACCACGTCGCTTTTCATCCCTGCCCAAAAGAAGAGTTGCTTCATGTCTGCATACATCTTCTTTACACCCGGGTGCGCACAATACACTGCTCCGTGGGCCTCCTTAAGGATAGTCTCTCTAATATCTCCCTCCTTAGGAATGTACATCCTCCCTTGATACCGTAGCAAACCATCGGCTTCCAACTCATAGCCTTCAAACTTTGGTCCCACCGGTTTCCCATTCTGGAGTGCCGTTGTGACCTTTAGGTACCAACTATCTCCGAGTAGCTGCCCTAAAATTCTTTCCCTCAAATCCACCTTCAAAGGTATAAGAGAGAAAAGTCTTGGTTTTCTGCTTAAGGCATCCGCTACCACATTCTCCTTCCCTTTGATGTAGGAAATCCCAAAATCATACTCGCTCATGAATTCACTCCATCGCCTTTGCCTAGCATTTAGGTCTCTCTGAGTGAAGATATACCTTAAGCTTTGGTGATCAGACTTGAGCTCAAAGCTTCGTCCAACAAGGTAATGTCTCCAAAGCTTCAAAGCTAACATCACTGCAGCCAACTCTAGGTCATGAGTAGGGTAATTCTCTTCATGTGGTTTTTAGCTTTCTTGACGCATAAGCTATTACCCCACCTTCCTGCATCAATACTGCACCCAAACCCTGCCTTGAAGCATCGGTGCAAACTGTGAATTCCTTCTCCATATCTGGAACTCGTAGAATTGGTGCACTTGTCAATAGTCTTTTTAGCTTGGTGAATGCGGCATTGCATTCATTTGTCCATTCGTACCTAGTGCCCTTACGTTGTAGGGTAGTTATGGGTTTTGCGATTTTTGAGAAACCCTCAACAAACCTTCTATAATACCTGGCTAACCCCATGAAACTCCTTACTTCATGCGCATTCTTTGGCACGGGCCAATCCATTATGGCCTTCACCTTTTTAGGGTCAACAGAAATTCCCTCACCGAAAATTATATGCCCTAGGTAATGGATCTCCTTCTGATAGAACGAACATTTGAACAACTTACCATACAACAGATGCTCCCTTAAGCATGACAACACTATTCGCAAGTGTTCCCCGTGCTCCTGTTCATTCTTGGAGTAGATGAGGATGTCGTCTAAGAAGATTTGCACAAACTGATCTAAGTATTTTCGGAACATGCTATTCATGAGACTCATGAATACGGCTGGGGCATTGGTGAAACCGAAGGGTACCACCACAAACTCATAGTGCCCAAACTTTGTTCGAAAAGCAGTCTTAGGTATATCACTTTCCTTAATCCATAGCTGGTGGTAACCTGATCGTAAGTCGATCTTTGAGAAGACTGTTGCCCCTTTCATTTGATCAAAGAGGTCATCAATTCGAGGTATCGGGTACCTATTCTTTACGGTGGCTCTATTCAAATCTCGGTAATCTATACAAAGACGCGCAAGGAGCCATCCTTCTTCTTCATAAAGATTACTGGCGCACCCCACGGTGAAATACTTGGTCTGATGAGCCCTAGATCTAGCAATTCCTTCAACTGTAATTGCAACTCACAAAGTTCTGGGGCCGTCATCCTGTAAGGTGTCTTCGATGTTGGCTCTGCACCGGGTTTTACCTCAATGGTAAAATCAAGTTCCCTTTTAGGAGGTAACCCAGGTAATTCCTTTGGAAATACATCACTGAACTCGGCTAACACTGGATAGTCATCAAAGGAGGGTCCCTTCTCACTGTTTACTGCTTCAACAATGTACAACTGGCATCCCTGTCGCATACATCGTTTTACGTTCATAGTTGATATGAAACATAGGGACACCTTCCGTTTGATACCCTGGATCTTGATGGCCTCTCCGTTGTCATTAATGCAAAGAACCTTCTTTCCATAACAGTCCAAGAAAGCTCGATGTACCTCAAGCCAATTCATACCGATGATGTAGAACCCCAACATTTTGTCATGAAATAGAATCCGTGTCCTAGCGATCAGCTCGTCATGTTGGTCTCCGTGGTATCTCGTTTTCAAGATTTCGAGTCGGTCTTGCCCCTTCGACTATATGTTGAAGTTTCGGCAATGAGCATTTTCAAGAAGAAAAGCTAATCATTAACTATATTAAGTCTTAACTATAGTAATGATTAATTAATACATATAATATTTTAAGGATGTATACTTTATAATGATTTATTTAAAATAGCTTGATTATTTAAAGCTTAATGTTATAAATTATCCAAAGCTTTATACATTAAATATTTTTAAAGAGTTATAATTTATAATAAATAAATAAAACTAGATAATTAAAGAGTTATAATTTATAATAAATAAATAAAACTAGATAATAGACCGGTTTAAAAAGGGCTTTATAATCTTTATAATTTTCAAATTTTAATAGTGCGGGGGTAATAAAAATAAAAAAAATAAAATAAAAAATAAAAATAAAAAAAACAAGAAGTTACATTATATCCACCCTAGAAGGCTGCCCTACCTTACTACTACTCTACCCTACACGGAGCCCATGAAGACACCACGCGTCCTCCTCATGGCACTCCACCACCATGCAATGGGAAAAAAAAACCTAAATAGGGTCAAACCCTAGCTTTGGGTCATTTCCCTTTCATTTTGGAGGAGCTCTGCTCTGTAATAGCTCTGTCGCGTCTCTGTAATAGTTACAAGGGTAGAAGATTAGTGCAGAATACCTCTTTTTACAGGCCATAGCTATGGCTATTTCTCTAGTATTCTCTCTCTTCCCTTCTCATGCCTTCAGAAACCTTCACGTAATGACAATCACGCTTGTTCAGCAGCAACCCTCAATAGACTACAGCAGAGAAGAGGTGTTACCTCTAGGAGAAGTCTGGTAGTTCGTATGGCGCCTGACGAAGAGAAAATGACAAAGCGCTCTCCCCTGGATTCCCAGCCCTGTAAGCGAGTTATGCTCAGAGACAGCATTTATTCCATTTTATTTTTCGCTTCTCTGAAAACAAGTTATATTTCAATTGGATTTCTTTCTACCACTGAAAATAAAATTTCAGATTCGTCCTAAATTGCCTTGCAAGCGGTTCATTAAAGTATTCTCTGCAGTACTTCTTGACATGTCTCGTGGGTTTAATTTCTGTTTGCTTTGTGTTTGTAACAACAGTCTCTTCCTTTTGTTGGATATAGTTGAGAGAAGTAAGACATCAGGAATTTATACTTCATTAGCTTGCGTTATATATATATATATATATATATATATTTTTTTTTTTTGCCATGGGGATGAACAGCATGACAAGGTCTTTTGCAGGCTTAGCTTAGGTCTGAGGGCTTTGTATTCTGGCAAATTTGTCCAAAAATGCACCTGGCTTCATACTATTTACATAACATGCCATTTTAGTGGGGCCATTTTTGAGTGTTTTGCCCTGGCCGTAGGCCACTGGGCCGGGCTGAGTCCAGGCCGCAGGCTCACGGCCTTGCTGGCCGGGCTGCGCCCCTGCTCCCTGTAGGGTTTCGTTTTTTTTTTTGTTTTCATTATTATATATATATTTTTTTGTTTCATGCCTACCTGCAGCCTGCTATACATGCGTATTCTGCCTGCTGCGCAGTAGATTCGTCATATATTCATAGGAAGCACTTTTGCGTTTAGAAAAATCAGGTAAGATGCTTCCATTAAAAGTTTACTGCGATTTAAAGCTTTCTTTTGCAAGGGTTATGAGTTACTTAGATCAATTGGTTACCGAGATTCCTCTGGCCAGCATCATTGGTGCTACTTATTAATTCAACATGTTAAGCACACTTATTCTTGTTCCATTAATTGGTGCAATCTTATAAGCTTATAATTTCTATCCAGATAGCTTGATGTGGCTTGAGATAGAAAGTTAAGAACTGCACTATTCTTTACATTACTTAACTTTATAATTTCTATGGTAATGTGAGGAGAGGTTGAAGTTCATTATGTGATTACGACGATAGATAATATGTTAATAGTGCTTATGGATGGAATGCAGAATGAAGCTTGAATGAAGTACTTGCTTGCTCTCAGTTAGAAGCTTGCTTGCTATCAGTCTGATTGGTTCTACCTCCTTGCCACTCTGAAGATCCTTATTATAAGATAGATCTCGTTTTGGTTTGACTTATAGCTTTCACTCTGGAAGGCAAGCATACCTTGCTTGTCTAACTTATTGCTTTCTTAAATTCCTTGCTTCGCTTCGCCCCCTAAACCTTTGACTAGAATGTGTATCCTGAATGAATGGAATGAGCTTCCAGTCTTGTATTCAGGCTTGCGAGCATGAATGAGATTCTGTCTTTTAGACTTCCTTTTTTTATTGAATGAAGAAGCTTGAATGAAATAGCTTACAGTTCTAGTGAATGAAAGAGCGAAATAAATTTACCTTACAGCAATAATGAACCCCTCAGATCGAAAGAAACTAGGTTAAGTAATTAAGAAGTAGAGACGAAGTCGATGTATGTAGGATTTTTGTTGCGTTTCATTATATTTTGGAATAATGTTACAATTAATCTTTCTTTCAGCGACCCCTTTCTCTCTCTTCTTTAAACGCTCAACCAGTGATGCGTTGATGGGAAGAAACGAATTTTGTCTGCCCGTGTTTTGTTTTGACAGCAATACCGTAACTTGTTGATTTAACATGGCTATAGTAATGTATGCTGCAACCCAAAACCTCAATTTTTAAAGCCCTGGCTAGCGCATGAATTGTACTGTAGATTCTGAGATTTATTCATTTTTCAGTTCTCTGTGATTTCATGTTAAATTATTTATTTTAAAGTATCTGCAGAATCAGAGATTTTAATTTATTTTTCGGTACTGACCGAAAAGTCTGCTGCTATAGTAAGAGGGTTTGTCAATCCAGCCCAGAAGAAATTGGAAAAAGAAACTTCAATTTGTTTGTTCTTTCAATATTGTGAGATTTAATATAGACTACAATAAGGTATTTCTAGGATTTCTGAGATGAAGCGTTACAGTTTTGATCCTTGTACTTTACAATATATTTAATTTTTAACTATATTCTAAAAACTGCGTGATAATATAAACACACCTGCCCGGGCATAACCAACAAAATCGCTGGAAGGGTTTGCTTGTTTTGACGCCCGAGGAAGAAATTAAACATAAAGTCTTTCAGACGGGCTCCAAATAGAGCTGTTGGATGGGGATGTATGGGTGGGCATACTGCTTTCACAGGTTTCAATAACACCACTCCATCTGGGGTATCGAAGTCACATTTTGATTAAGATAAATTGCTGAGTTATGGGGACCATATTCGATGGCTGTTGCGTTTAATGGGATGGCTGCTGCGCCACTATACTTGCTTGGAATTAGATCCTTCACTTTTAATAAAACAGGAAATATTAAAGAAAAGTTATCAAATAGAATCTGTTTCACTGCATATATTATTGGTGTATGAAATAAGGGGGCAAGATGAGTGGCTTCTAATCTTCTACCTATTCTCATGTTTAGATACTAGTAAATCGTAAATCTAGACCAAAGATGACGGCTCACCTAATCGATGGGATTTGTTTTTCTGAGTAGATAAATAGGCTTAGAGAATGAGTTGATGATGGCAAGAAGGAAGTTCGCACAACTTAGATCTTCTGTGGAACTCCAGAATAAAAACAAGCAGAAAGTTTGAGGTATTGAATCTAATCTACTTTCCATGGGAAATGTTTATGTGCAATCCTGGGTTTCTATTTGCTTGTGATTTTTCTACTGGAAATAACATTTCTAACTTCTTTCTCTGTGGGTTTGTTGAAACTTGAAAGCATTTGAATAACTTCTTATTATATATCATACTTTGGCCGTCTACCTCAACTAACAGTTACCCTTAAACTGCAGGATGGATTGAATCATAGGCGACCAGCTATGCAAGATCGATTGAACAAGATGTGATCATTCCAATAGAAGAGGATAATTAATAAGCCCTGCGTTTAGATCATTTGGACGTGAATTATTTTTTTTAAGCAATGTTTCATGTTGTCAAAGTATTAGTTGTAACCTGTTCGATTATTAACGATGTTAGCATATTTAGATGGAAGAGGCAGCTAACTATCTGTTAATGTGAAGGGGGAAAACACCAATGACCATAATATTCATTGTATTCTATCTATAATCAAGATAACAAAAATTCACTTTTGTCCCACTATGGTACACATCAAATATACAGTTACAGGTCATGGCTCTGTAAATATAGTAGTAAGTATCATCCAACTACGATACACATTATCATGTCACAGCATGAGCACGAACAATAGAGACCAGAAAAGTGTTCCCCGTTGGAGCAATGCTCCTTAGCATACTGTTTTATTTCATAATTCTCTCGGCGTCATTTTTGGGATTCCAACGTCTACAGCTTAATCTTTAGCTCTCTCAAAACTCATAAAAGCAACTATAGCATTCACACCTTCGAAATATGTGCAAGACGCCCAACATTCAAATATAGCTACTATGTTTGAAGAATTCAAGGAATGAACATCATTGTCAAACTTAGCGACAATATCTCAAACTGTCAGCATATAATTTCCCAACTAACATGCAAACTACTTTGATTAATAATTAATTTCATCTCCAAGCAGAGTTTTATTTTGACCATGCACAAATGCATACTAGATTAGCATGCCCAGACACCATTGAAATATCGAGAATCCATTATATCAAACATATTTATTTACAACACATCTATATTTGGTAAGTTTTGATTCAAATCCCGGCATTGAGGATAATTCCAACAGCCTTATATGTAATGTCAATTGCGAGCCCTCTGGTTCCAGATTTGGAACCATGGCTCTGATACCATGTGTAGAGCCCCCAACTGGGTCTCTTTTAAACTTTTATTTACAGTCTGAAAATTCACTATATATATATATACAGTTTGAAATCTATGATTCTGTTTGTTCTACTTCTTACAATTTACTGTTAACTATGCAGGTAGCAAGGATGATCGCAGCATATAAACTTTTCAAAATTAATAAACAAAATTTGCCATATAAACTTTTAAAATTTAATAAACAGAATTGGCCATAATACTGCTAGAAAATACCTGTAGGTAGCTAGTAGATCCACCTTTGTTGCTGTCCTTGCTTGCCGTTTTTCCTTGTTTTCCCTGCAGCCAAAAGTCCTTCCCAAGTTCTGAAACTCAACCAGCCCAAACCAGTTGTGCCACTCTGCCAACTGGCGAGGTCTCGCCGACCACCCAGCTCCAAAGGTACCCCTTTGGACCCCCGAGGTAACTCATCTGCATATCCTGGGAAAGTTGATAGATCAAGAGGAGCGAAACCAATTTCCATTTCTATAGCAGTCAGATTATCAGGATCTTCAAACTCGAATGGAATATCATCTTTGGTTCCTTCTCTTGCATCATCTTGAGTCTGGATTTTTCCCAAGATTAGTCCTTAACAAAACTACCAGGAAATACTTACCTCAATTGTCTTACCGAATGTCGTTCTTGCCAGGGGTGTGAATGACTCGGGATCAACAGCTTCAAATTTGAAATGTCCCCGACAACGACGCCAAAATGTTACCGATTGAAATGGCAGGTATAGTNTACCGAATGTCGTTCTTGCCAGGGGTGTGAATGACTCGGGATCAACAGCTTCAAATTTGAAATGTCCCCGACAACGACGCCAAAATGTTACCGATTGAAATGGCAGGGATAGTCCTCGGAAAGCATATACGAGACAAGTGACCACTGTCACCTTAGTCACTTATCCCTAACTGCTTTGGAAGCCTAAGCCTCCTAGGGGAGAGCCCTATTCCGATCCTGCAAAGACACTTAAACAAAGTATTTTGTTTCAAGATTGAAGATTAGTGCCTAATGGAGTCTAATACAAGAGTAAGAAAGGAATATAATATCTTAACGGTAAGCGAGTAACTATTTCACAACGTTTACCAAACAACCTTATAAGTTAAATGGGCATGAAATTTGTAGCAGTATTGGCCTTATCATCCGTCCATATTGGTGTAGTAGCCTGCGATAAACATAGCCCAAATGTATGTGATGGCAGAACACAAATGTTTATAGTAGCGGATCAATCATATTAATTTACCGTGAATGTTCAATCCCACATGAAGTGAGTAAATTGTATGTATGCCTTAGTCACTTTAATTGATAGCAAAATTCAAGGCAGCATCAATAATCATTATCAATCATGGACGAAGGCAACAACAAATTATCACTTTAACCATACCCATAACAACATTACACTTCTATTCACATATCAATTCTTATCCATTGAAGTATGCAAAAAGGTAGTGTATCAGTCCAAAAACAAGTCTTATTTCACGATGGGCACCACAAGATACAAGTGCAATTATATAATATTTCAAAAACATGGGCATGAAGGTGCATGAATTAGCATGCATGATTCGATCAACAACATCGAGCATTAGAACACACGGACAATAAAACGGTAAATACCACGGCATGTATCGACCACTTCTATCAACATTAGCATGTCAGTTAGTCACGAAAATAACTCGTCGGATAACAAAACTGGGCCGACTGTCAAAGAGGAGGGTGCCAGTATCGTGCTTGATGTATAACCAAATAGCAATGCGAATATAACGTGATATACTAACTCCTTTCATGTAGCAGCGAAAGGAGAAAGGACGCTACCAAAGTAGCAACAGATTCGCAAGGCAAGGAAGGGACATCTCGTGGAGAGGAGTAAACTTCGTTGTAGCAGCAGGTGGAGGCAACCCGCAAGGGAGGAGGACAACGACAATGGCAGGAGCAAGTTGCATGAGGTGAAGGAAGTAGTTCAGGTTGCATGGAGAGGGTAATGCGTGTTGATGGGGAAGACTGTTACAGGGCCACACTAGATGAAGGAGAGTGGAGGATGAGGGAGGGAGTGGGCCCGAGGACGCAGTGGAGAAGAGGAAAGAGAGCGTGGGAGTATGCATCAACGTGAGGAGTATGCATCAACATGGAGGTAGCAAGGGTGGAGCTGGCAGCGAAGACCGTAGGATGGATTCACAGCAATGAAGGGAGATAGGGAAGCCTGCAAGGAAGATAGAGACTGCTGGAGAGGGAGGAAGAAGCTGCATGGGAGTGAGGGGAGCTATGGAGGGAGGCCAGGCCTTGGGACAAGCGTCGAGGTTTAGGGCATGCAGAGGTAGTGAGGGAAGGTACTAGGGTTCAGGCTGTTAGGGAAGAGTGCCAGGGTTAGGGCTGCGAGGTAGAAGGTAGATTAAGGCAAGAGTGATGAACGTAGCAACAAGAGGTTAGGAAGGGGAAAGTGGTTGGAAATGATGATACTAACCTAGATTAACTCAAAATTAACCCTAAAACAATCGTAAGCCAGATCAAAACTAACTCCTAAACTATTCTAACATCTAACCCTGGACTAGGTTTGTGAGAGAAAGTAGTGTGAGGACCTAGGGAAATCCTAGCGCAAGCCCTACCTAACCTAGGGCTTCCCAGGAGGATGGCTAACCTAATGAATAAGTGTCCTAGGTTAAGCAACTAGCCTAGAAAAACTAAGGAGAAACCCTAGGGTACTCTCATAGGAAGACATGTCGTTGTTTACTAAGGTGACAGGAAGAAAAGATAACGGCCTATCCTAGGGAAAAATGCAACTCTAAGGCTACCACTAAGACTATGAAGGAAGTAGTTCAGGTTGCATGGAGAGGGTAGTGCGTGTTGATGGGGAAGACTGTTACAGGGCCACACTAGATGAAGGAGAGTGGAGGATGAGGGAGGGAGTGGGCCCGAGGACGTAGTGGAGAAGAGGAAAGAGAGCGTGGGAGTATGCATCAACATGGAGGTAGCGAGGGTGGAGCTGGCAGCAAAGACCGTAGGATGGATTCATAGCAATGAAGGGAGATAGGGAAGCCTGCAAGGAAGATAGAGACTGCCAAAGAGGGAGGAAGAAGTTGCGTGGGAGTGAGGGGAGCTATGGAGGGAGGCCAGGCCTTGGGACAAGCGCCGAGGTTTAGGGCATGCGGAGGTAGTGAGGGAAGGTACTAGGGTTTAGGCTGTTAGGGAAGAGTGCCAGGGTTAGGGCGAGGTAGAAGGTAGATTAAGGCAAGAGTGATGAAGGTAGCAACAAGAGGTTAGGAAGGGGAAAGTGGTTGGAAATGATGATACTAAAACTTAGGCCCTAAACTAACTTAGATTAACTCAAAATTAACCCTAAAACAATCGTAAACCAGATCAAAACTAACTTCTAAACTATTCTAACATCTAAGCTTGGACTAGGTTTGTGAGAGAAAGTAGTGTGAGGACCTAGGGAAACCCTAGCGCACGCCCTACCCAACCTAGGGCTTCCCAGGAGGGATGGCTAACCTAATGAATAAGTGTCCTAGGTTAAGCAACTAGCCTAGAAAAACTAAGGAGAAACCCTAGGGTACTCTCATAGGAAGACATGCCGTTGTTTACTAAGGTGTCAGGAAGAAAAGATAACGGCCTATCCTAGGGAAAAATGCAACTCTAAGGCTACCACTAAGACTGAGACACGCACATCCATCAACATCCAACAAAAATGTAAGAAGCATGACCTCCTTGCGCTTGTGTTCATCCAACAAATCGAAGCCTCACCAAAAGCAGAGATTCACCAAATAATTACTAGAAAAATAGCTTGTATTAACCATAAAACTTCTTCAAGAGGAGCGCATCCATCCAGAGAAACCCTAAGAAGGGTAAAACAAGTGCATAGTATTTATCCCATAAATTCTGATTTACAAATGAAAGTGATCTCACACTCACTTTTACAAATAAAATCCAGGACGACTGTAACGTCCTTGACCCTTCGACCGACGAAGAGGACGCTACCATAATACTATCTACCCGGGCAACTAGCTCCATAAACATAATATAAAATGCATTGAACTCAAGATACACAGATGCATAAAGAATTATCATTCAGCGGAAGCAAATTACAATTAATTCAAGCATTCAACACATTTTAACATGTTCATCACAATTCATATAAACAATACAATTGTATGGGTAAATTCACAAGAATACTTATCTTTGAATGAAGCTTCTCGCAACCAGCTATGTCACTGCAACGTTCCACCCAACCATAGGCTAGTGTGCTCCTTAATCTATCAACAACACTGCCACAGTCGAGCTGGGCATGATTTCCTCAAGGAAAAGGAAACTAGCAGGCTCACACATAGACAAAGATATGTCAAAACTCATTCAAGCCAAAGCTATGTTTGGGTTTATCAGACTGCCAAGGGGATGGAAGGACTTGTTGCTAAACTAGTGAGCTCAACCATAGAACTATAGACACCTGCACAAGATCTGACTTGGCTTTCCCAACACATACACATCCAACACAATGAATCATCCCCTTCTCTGTTTTATAGTCCCTTAGGCTATGCATTCCCTTCCAGTGATATTTAGGATGTGCAGTAAGGAATAATCATCCCTCAAGATCTCTCAGTGAGGTTCCTCATGCACTAGACTTATCAGGCAAATTACCTCTTCCACTCTTAACTGATTTAGACCAAATCAAAGAGTATAACAGCTTAGACCAAGGAAAGAGTGCACATACAGCAAAATACCAATTGTCGGTCCTTGGAAAAATGTTGGGAAACCCAAAAACGGATTTACAGATGGAGAAAACACCAGGGAGAGAAATATGGTTTCAACAATCGTTTAATGACTTCCTAGAGCCAAAATCGACCTATGCAAAAACCCAAATCGTGTTTTTGATTTTTGAAGGTGACTATGGCAATACGGGAGCCAAAACGACTGCCATAAACCCCAAAATCGTGAATCTAGCTTCAAAGTCACTCAACAAGGTGAAAATGGTTCCCAGCCATTGAAGAATCCCTGAAAATGCAAGAAAAACATAAATCTTCCTTGCCCACTTACTGAACAATACCCAAAAAAATTTCTAGGCATGCGAAAAATAGGAAAATGAGCAAAAACGTGAATGATAACACACATGAAACTTCAGCTGCATGAGGGAAGCCAACGTGAAGGATAATGGGTGAGGAAAATGGAAGTAACGGGTGAGTAATGGCTATGGCATGCATTCCCAAGCATTTACTTGCCCCACAAGTCAGAAAAACGTTTTCCAAAATCTGATGACTTCTTCAATTCAAATTTCTGACTTCCATACTCTTCCCCATTCGCATTAACTAGCTCAACCATATTTTGGAAGAATTAAATGATTGGGCACAAAAGACAAAATGGGTAGTTGAGGGTTTGATAGGTTCTCCCTTTGACATTTGGCTTTTCCCCATTGGCCCAAAGGTTTTAAATAATTTCTCTCCATATTCCTTAGGAAAATCATGCCCTTTTCATTATGGTTGCATTGACATAGCTTGTTGTGGGTATTTTAATTAAAATGCATAATTACATGATGCCAAAAATTATAATGTGTCGGCTAGCACGAAATACCATCGGCAATGATTTTAATCGCCGGAACATAAAACGTTAAATCGATGGTGGGGATTTTTCCTTTAGCTCCACACCACGATTAATTACAATATATACATCATATACATTTAATGCAAACGGGGTCAAAACCGGGGTGTTACATTCCCCTCCCCTTCAATAGCACCGTCCTTAGTGCTTTACAAAATTGGACAAAATGCTATACTGGTACCGCCTCAGTGTTCCGTAGAAATGAACAAAAATGGATGTGCCAACTGCATGGCATCCTCCAGCTCCCATGTAGCCTCTTCAGGACCGTAGTGCTCCCATTGCACCTTTACTTGCCCTATGGCTCGGTTCCAGAGCATTGTGACCTTCTTGTCGAGGATGCGCATTGGCTCGTTTTGGAACTCTCCCTCGAGTTCCACCTGAATCACATCCCAGTTTATCACATGGTTATAATCATGTACATATTTCTTAAGCAAAGAAACATGAAAAACATTATGCGCTCTAGTGCTAGCAGGCAATCCAAGTCTATATGCAACTGGCCCTATTCTTTCAAGCACTTCAAACGACCCACAATATCTAGGAGACAGCTTGGCACAACTTCCAAGCTTCAAGGAACTCTTCCTTGCCCTGACTCTGAGGTAAACATGATCCCCTACACTGAAATATCTGTTCACCCTATGCTTATCTGCATAGCTTTTCTGTCTATCCTAGGTTGCTTTCAGATTCTGCCTGATCTTTACAACCTCCTGCTCCATCTCCTTGAGCAATTCTAGACCAAGCACAACCCTGTTCACTGGATTATCCCAAGTCACTAGTGTCTTACACCTTCTGCCATACAAAGCTTCATATGGACTCATCCCCAAGGATTCTTGTTGTCCATTGTTATAAGCAAACTCTACGAAGCGTAAGTAATCTTCCCACTTGGTTGGTTTATGCATCATGTACATGCAAATCATGTCTTCAAGCACTTGATTGACTCTCTCTTCCTGACCATCAATCTGAGGATGGTAGGAAGTGCTGAAGTTCAACTTTGTACCCAAATCTGCAAACAACCCCTTCCAAAAGTTGGAAGTGAACTTGACACATCTCTGTTAGAGACTATCTCCTTAGGCAATTCATGCAATTTGAAGATCTCCTTCATGAAGATCTTTGTAATATCATCAGTCTTATGCGTAGACTTAACCAGTATAAAATGTGTTGCCTTTGTCAACTTGTCCACCACAACCATGATGGAATCATGTTGTCTCCAAGTCATCGACAATCCTGTAATAAAATCCATGGAAATAACTTCCCATTTCCATTCTGGAACTGGAAAAGGCTGCAACAAACCTGTTGGGTGTTGATTCTCAACCTTTACTTGCTGACATTTCATGCACTTCGAAATGTATTCAGCCATGTCCTTTTTCATTCCTAGCCAAAAATACTGCTTTCTAGCTATAGCAATGGTTTTCTGATATTTTGGGTGACCAGAATATGGAGCTTGATGGATCTCCTCCATAATAACTCTCCTCAACTCTGCTACATTTGGAATATAAATTATGCCTTTATAAGTAAGAAATCCATCTTCATTAAATTTATATCCCTCATACTTCTTCTCAAGACTTTGCTGTTGCAATTTGTCTTTTATCTGCACATACAATTCATCTCCAACAATATCATTAACAATCTGCTGCCTCAAATCTGATTGGAAAATACTATAAGAGATGCCATGTGCATTTCTTGCACCTTCCTGCTGAGTGCATCAGCTACCTTGTTCTCTTTTCTTTTTATGTGCTTGATTTCAAAATCAAACTCACATAAAAATTCCAGCCATCTAGCTTGCGTAGCATTTAGAGTAGGCTGATCAAACAAATACTTCAGACCACAATGGTCTATCCTTAGCTCAAATCGTCTTCCCATCAAGTAATGCCTCCACATCTTGAGAGCATGTACTATGGCTGCAAGTTCTAGATCATGAGTGGCATAGTTTTTCTCATGTTCCTTCAACTTTCTTGAGTCATAACATATCACGTGGTTGTCTTGCATAAGGACTCCTCCAAGCCCTTGTACACACCACAAAATCTTTCTCTGGGTCTACAACCTTCAATATTAGTGCACTGGTGAGAAGATTCTTCAACTACTGGAAGCTTCCTTCACACCTTGATGTCCATTCAAACTTTATCCCCTTCTTTTGCAAAGAAGTGATAGCATGTGCAACTTTGGAGAATCCTTCAATGAATCTCCTGTAGTATCCTGCAAGTCCCATAAAATATCTTACATCTGTCACATTTCTTGGAGTATGCCAATTCATAATGGATTCAATCTTTTCAGGGTCTACAGATATACCCTCTTCTGAGATATTGTGACCCAAATACTGAATTCTATCTCTATAGAAGTCACACTTGCTCAGCTTTGCATACAGCTGATGCTCCCTGAGCAATTGCAATGTCAATCTCAAATGTTCTTCATGCTCTTCCTCATTCTTAGAATAAATAAGAATGTCATCAAGGAAAACAAGAACAAACTTGTCCAAATACTTGCTGAAGACACTGTTCATAAGGCACATAAATGTAGTTGGTGCATTTGTGAGACCAAATGGTACCACCACAAACTCATAATGTCCATACTTTGTTCTGAAGGCTGTCTTATGAATGTCTTCATCCTTGATTCTCACTTGGTGGTAACCAGACCTCAAGTCAATCTTGGAAAATACCTTTGCTCCTTTCATTTAATCAAAGAGGTCATCAATTCTAGGAAAATGGTATTTGTTCTTCACAGTAACCTTGTTCAGTTGTCTGTAATCAATACACAACCTGAGTGTACCATCTTTCTTCTTTACAAACAGAACTGGTGCTCCCCAAGGAGACACACTCGGCCTGATATACTTCTTCTCCAACAACTCTTGCAGTTGCATCTTCAACTCTAGCATCTCTGGTATACTCATCCTGTAGGGTGTCTTGGACACTGGTGCTACTCCTAGAACAAGTTCAATTGTGAAATCAATGTCCCTCTTTTGAGAAAGCCCTGGAATCTCATCAGGAAACACATCCCTGAATTCCTGCAACACATGAAAGTCCTCTAACCTAGGAGTTTCATTCTCTGTTGCCTCCAAAATATGAGCTGTATACAACTGGCAACCTTTCCTACAGAACTTCTTCAACTGCATTGCTGAAATCTGCCTCACAGAAATCACCTTTGGAATGCTTTTCACAATCCTTGAGTTTCCTTCTTCGTCCAAGCACTCAAATGCCTTATTATAACAGTTAAGCTTCACTCGGTGAGCTTCTAACCAACCCATTCTGATGAGAACATCATAGGAACCAAGTGGTAGAACATTCAGATCTACACAGGTGACCAATCCATTCATGACCAATGGACATTTCTCTAATATTTCACTAACCTTTCTCTTAGTTCCAGTAGCTAACTGAACTAACCAAGATTTGCTATGCTTTACTTTCTTAAAAGCACAAATCTCCACTACTCTAGGAGTAATGTAACTGTGAGTAGAACCAGGGTCAATCAAAATAGAAACAGATTGCTCAACAATATTACTTGCAACTTCAACCACAGTTGACTGGTGATCTGCCTGGCGGTCCTCCAATGCTGCATAAATTCTAGGGACGGTCCCTGCTACTTGACCCACTGTTTCTGCTTCTTGAATGTTATAAGATGGCCTTGCATTCTCATTCTCGAGTGGACAATTCTTGTGCATGTGGGGTCCTCCACATTTCCAACATTGGAGAGGTTCCCTGTTTTGTTGTGGATCTCTAGGCTTTTCTCCCATCGCTCTAGCCGACAGATTCTCAACTTGTGATGGTTGCTTCTACTGATCCTTGAAGTTAGAAGGTTTGAAACCTTTCTTCCTCTGGTTAGACTTCTCATTCTTCTTGTCCTTCCATGTCTTATGATAATCAGGTTTACCTTTGCTTTGCTCATAGCAATAGTTAGCCTTCCTTATTGCTTCTCCAAGAGTTATAGGTTCATAAAATTCAATTCTGTCTTTGTAAGACTGTGGCAATCCACTCAGGAAACGTTGGATCTTCACTTTTTCCTCTTTGATGTACCTGACATACCTCAATAGTTCCAAGAACTTATTTGCATACTCTTTCACAGTCTGCTGTCCCAATCTCAACGCATGGAATTCTTTAATCTTATCATCATAGTACCTGTCAAAGAGGTAAATCTGCTTGAAGTATTTCTTGAATTGTTTCCACACAATTCTTCTTTCATTAACCTTCTTTACTTGTCTGTGGTGTTCCCACCATATGGATGTTCTTTCGGTCAAATTGAATATAGCTACCCTTGCTTTCATATTTTCGTAGTAGTCATGAACTTGGAAATACTTCTTCGTCCCAAGAAGCCAAGCCTCAGCTTCTAAACCAGTCTTGACCTCACCATTAAAAGTAGGAGGCCTTGCCTTTTTGAATTCATCTCGTGAATTGTTATTGTAACGTCTCCTCCTCTTATTCCTGCGAGATGGAGAGCTTGAATCCCCACTGGGTTTTTCAGAATCAGATGACCCACTGGTAGTCCATTCTGGAGTATTCCTTTTGTCCCTAGAAGCCCTCCTGGAGACATGGGACCTTTTACAAGAATTTCCCTTGGCGCTACTCCTGCTTCTTTATGGATTAGCTGTCTGATGCCTAGAGTTTATCTGTCCCTGGATGTCTGTCAAACTCTGCAGTATAGCTGCATTTATCTGATTTTGATCTTCTTAAGCCTTAAGCATCCTTTCATTGTCTTCTCTGCAACTTTGCAAATCCATTCTTAGGCTCTTCATGGTGGCTGCAAAATTCGAGGGAGTATCTTGAAATCTTCTCCCATTGGAGTCTGTCTTGTCATTTCCAACTCTAACATTTTTTCCCATAGCATCTTCCTCGAACTCATAGGGGTCCTGTGCATCATTCATGTCGTCGATTCTCATCTTGGCCCAACCAAGAAAGAAATTTCGAAATTGCTCTATGCGGAATGTTTCCTTTGAAGGTGACTATGATTTTGCAAAATGTGTTAATAAACACAACTGTTAGAGGCATAACAATCTCATGAGTTCATAATTACTTACCTGCATTTCAAAAATACTAGATTGACAACTTTGTCAAAACACACAGTTTTCTTTTCACCAAGAACGACGGTCTCAGGGGGGCGACGGGGGTCAAGGGGGCTTAGCCCCTTGGGTCGAGGGCAGCGCCCTCACTTTTTTTTTTTTAAATCTTTGATTTTCGCGCAATCTGGCGCATAAGATCGCTGCCATTTTTCTTCTTTTCAGCACCTGTAAATCCCACTGGAATCTTGCTTTTCCACTGAAAAATCCCACTGAAAAACTCAGATTTTTCTATCTGATCGGATCCCTTCCCAACAAGTCATTCGATGTATCGGGTCACTGTTGACAATTCTTTCGACACCTTGGCAGATTGATCTTCATTTGTCATCCGACGCACATTGGATCGATCTTCCTTTGTCTTCTAATGCACATCGAGTCGATCTTCCTTTGTCTTCCGATGCACATCGGGTCGATCTTCCTTTGTCTTCCGACGCACATCGAAAAACTTCTTCCGAGATGCCTCGGAGAGCTTCTCCCGAGATGCCTCGGAGAGCTTCTCCTGAGCGACATCGGAAAACTTTTCTCGAGATTTCCTATACTTTTAAAAAAATTTCGAATTTTTTCTTCTCTTCTTCCTTTCCGCCGCTGTGTCGGCTCCCTTCTGCCTTGCCGACACCTCGGCTCCGCTTCAACAAACATCTTCCGATGCTTTAACCCAGCCGAGACCATCGGCTCCACCCAACCGAGACCTTCGGCTCCTCCTAGCCGAGACCATCGGCAAAATTTCAAACTTAAACAATTTTGAAAATTTTCTCTCTGCTTGGTTTCTTTGTCGAATGGACTAAGCTCAAGTCCTCCGACGTATTGGATGGACTCAGCTTAAGTCATCTGATATTTTCCATACTCAGAATTTTTTTCTGAAATTTTGAAATTCTTCCTGATTTTCACATTTTTCCTCTGCTGGGCAGAGAGTAACCTGCTTCTGTCACTGCTTCTTCACGGCCCATTGAAGCCCATGCTGCAACGTGTGCTCTAATACCACATTGTAACGTCCCCGACCCTCCGACCGACGAAGAGGACGCTACCATAATACTATCTACCCGAGCAACTAGCCCCATAAACGTAATATAAAATGCATTGAACTCAAGATACACAAATGCTCAAAAAATTATCATTCAACGGAAGCAAATTACAATTAATTCAAGCATTCAACACATTTTAACATGTTCATCACAATTCATATAAACAATACAGTTGCATGGGTAAATTCACAACAATACTGATCTTCGAATGAAGCTTCCCGCAACCAGCTATGCCTCTGCATCGTTACACCCAACCATAGGCCAGTGTGCTCCTTAATCTCTCAGCAACACTACCACCCCCGAGCTGGGCATGATTTCCCCAAGGAAAAGGAAACTAGCAGGCTCACACATAGCCAAAGATATGTCAAAAATCAGTCAAGCCAAAGCTATGTTTGAGTTTATTAGACTGCAAAGGGGATGGAAGGACTTGTTGCTAAACTAGTGAGCTCAACCATAGAACTATGGACACCTCCACAAGATCTGACTTGGCTTTCCCAACACATACACATCCAACACAAGGAATCATCCCCTTCTCTGTTGTACAGTCCCTCAGGTTATGCATTCCCTTCCAGTGCTATTCAGGATGTGTAGTAAGGAATAATCAGCCCTCAAGATCTCTCAATGAGGTTCCTCATGCACTAGACTTATCAGGCAAACTACCTCTTCCACTCTTAACTGATTTAGACCCAATCAAAGAGTATAACAGCTCAGACAAAGGAAAGAGTGCACATACACCAAAATACCAATTGCCGGTCCTTGGAAAAACATTGGGAAACCCAAAAATGGATTTGCAGATGGAGAAAACACCAAGGAGAGAAATATGATTTCAATAATCGTTTAATGACTTCCTAGGGCCAAAATCGACCTATGCAAAAACCCAAATCGTTTTTTTGATTTCTTAAGGTGACTATGGCAATATGGGAGCCAAAACGACTGCCATAAACCCCAAAATCGTGAATCTAGCTTCTTGGCCACTCAGCAAGGTGAAAACGGTTCCTAGCCATTGAAGAATCCATGAAAATGCAAGAAAAACATAAATCTTCCTTGCCCACTTACCGAGCAATACCAAAACGATTTTATGGGCATGCAAAAATGATGAAAATGAGCAAAAACGTGAATGATAACCCACAAGAAACTTCAGTTGCATGAGGGAAGCCAACGTGAAGGAGAATGGGTGAGGAAAATGGAAGTAATGGGTGAGTAATGGATTGGGCATGCATTCCCAAGTATTTACTTGCCCCACAAGTCAGAAAAACGTTTTCCAAAATCGTATGACTTCTTCAATTCGAATTTCTGACTTCCATACTCTTCCCCATTCCCATGCATTAACTAAATCAACCATATTTTGTAAGAATTAAATGATTGGGCACAAAAGACAAAATGGGTAGTTGAGGGTTTGATGGGTTCTCCCTTTGACATTTGGCTTTTCCCCATTGGCCCAAAGGTTTAAATAATTTTCCTCCANCATTGACATAGCTGGTTGTGGGTATTTTAATTAAAATGCATAATTACATGATGCCAAAAATTATAATGTGTCGGCTAGCATGAAATACCATCGGCAACGATTTTAATCGCCGGAACATAAAACGTTAAAACGATGGTGGGGCTTTTTCCTTTAGCTCCACACCACGATTAATTACAATATATACATCATATACATTTAATGCAAACGGGTTCAAAACCGGGGTGTTACAACGGCGTGCCTTAAAACAAGTAAATTTGTAATTATTAAATGTCAACTTAAAATTAAAACAAACAATAATAAAATATAGCTTAAGGTAGGCTACCTTGGGTATTTGCATCCCTAGGTACCCAAACACACTTAAATAAATGAATCACTCCGAACGAAAGGCCGAAGTGAGGTGGAGGGAGGGTGTTATGCCCCATCTAACCCATAGAATGTTGTAAAATCCCTCAACACCCTCCTCAAAGCACAAAAATGGCCTCGCATGGAGGATGTTTTCCTCCGCGGAAAGAAGGCTAGGGAGCGCTAGGACCCACTGATTGAAGGGCCAGGAGGGTGTACGAAGTGGTTGCGAGTGTCTCGTAGCTGAGCCATAGTCCACCATAGCACGCAAGCAGGAAATGGAGCCATGAGACCTAGTGGTCAACCTTTAGGGGCCTCAGACACCAACCCTGAGGTTAAAAACCTCTTTAAAGGGCAGTCAGTTGTACCATTAAGCCATAGAACCCTCTCTCCCTGGGGTACACCTGAAGGTGTGCTAGGTACAAGTGCAATGTAACACATAGTAACTTTGTTGCTAGATGTCGGCTTCTGCTCTTAATGTTTTTGTTTATTTGTTTACGAGGAGCTTCTAATTAGGGTTTTTCTTGCTTTATATTCATAGTTGTTATTCTACCATAGGCCTCCTGCATGTATCGGTTTTTTATTTCTACATCATTTTTTTAATATTTTGTATTTTATATTATATAAGATTATTTTGTGTTTTATATTATATAACACTGATAGATCTATCTTGTTTAAGCTATAAGATTGATAGATATATCTTGTTTAAGCTTTGAAAACTTGCTTAAATAATTTTGGGAGTGAAATTTGATCTATCTTTGGGAGTGAAATTTAATCTATTTTATTTAAGCTTCTAACGAGAGGGAGTTTCTTGTGTAATTCTTATGTGGATATAGGTATGCTTTACACTTTTTTATCAATATTTATTTTAGTCTCACCATTGGTTTTACTTTGTGAAAACTTTGAATTTTTTTGGATGCCATTCATCTCACCTTCAAACTGGTTATTTAGGTTTTTCTATAATGTATTTAACAAAACTTTTTTTCCAAAAAAAATCTTATTTTCTATAGAAATACATTCTTCAGAAGTGTCTTATTGATAGAGATCACAAATACTCTGGAAATATAACTGAAACAATCCAAAATATACCCACCAAATATCCACATATAACTTTGAGTTGAGTCGCTATGTGATTGAGAGCAACTGAGATGCCATCCTGAATTCTTCTACGAGCCATGAACCAGAATTCATATCCAAGCCTTTTTGTTGTTTAATGAGTCTGCCTGCTGATTATGCTCCCAATAGATGTGTTCAAAGAAAATAGATTGAAATTTATGGATAATATGTATAGTAGATGTGTTCAAAGGAAATAGACTAAAAGTTATGGACAATTTATATAGTAGATGTGTTCAAAAGAAATAGACTGAAAGTTATGGACAATTTATATAGTAGATGTGTTCAAAGGAAATAGACTGAAAATTATGGACAATTTGTTTCAGAGCATCAACAATATTTCCAAGATATATTTGGAAAAGGGAGGACTGTGTTGGTTGCTTGTTTAAATAATTGGCCCACGTGCATTTAAGATTCTTCATCTTTTATAAGTGAGGACCAGGTACTCTTTACCTTTGTGATTACTTGAGGACTACACGTGGGAGCATTATACATTGTCCTTGGGGTGACTTCGATGAGACGTCATGATTTGTGGACACTTGACATATTGAGAAGATTTCATTGGTTGGCTGAGATGGGAGACTCTTAGTCTTCTAGAACATGTGGACCATTTGGAGATGATGGACACAGCTTGGAGGGGCCTTTCGAGGCCACAACATCTTAAGCAAGCCCAACTTTTAGAGATATCAGCCCACCTAATGCTGACTTGGACAAGGAGCCCAAGATAGAGATTCTGAATATTCATTGTGTTGTTCATACATTTGATAACAGTCCTATTGGGGGATCCTATTTCTTCAGGTTTATTAGATAAGACTTCAAAGTTGTTGTTTGTTGGCATGGTGGGTGCTTTGCTTACATATTGAGCCTTGCGATTCTCACTGCATTTATTGGTGAATTGTTTGGAGCCTTTGTCATCGATGGTGTCCCCTTGCTTTAAATCTATGTCTTCCTTTTTTTTGACAACCTTTGTAAAGGTGCCCGTGCTCATGACATTTCCTACACCGAAAAGGCACATGCTCATAGTACACTCATTGGATCAATTCCATATCTTCATGCACTAGACATACAAAGTATGCAAAGTCCCTTGCTATGTGCATGTAGACACGGATCTTGGAATAATATGTGTATATGCTGCTTTTTTTTTGCTTAACAATTTCAACAAAGTTGCCCAAGGAATCAATGCCAATGTCCTCGAGTGTTTCCTCATCCCAGTAATCCCGTGGGAGGGAATACAATCGAATCCACACTGGCACCCACATAAAATCTTCCTTATCTAGGTTAAATCTCTCTACCTAGTTCCCGAGCTATAATCCATGAGAATTAAAGAAATATGGGCCCCCCTCCAGGATTTTGTCTTTGTCTTCTATCTTGGAAAAAAAGATAGTAAAAAATCCTTTGGAACCGAGTTGAAGTTCAAAATGAGATTTTGGCTTTCGTTTAGATTCTATCCAACCTAGGAGAGCTTTTTTGGTCGGCCAAACCTCGATAAACTTACCGATAAGGGCATATTCCTTCATGTGTTGAATCCTGACATTAATCCTTGCTAGAGCAAATTGATCCATGCTTTTTCATCTGTTTGAGCTATGCATTTGTTGGATTTCTTGGATTTGTTAGGATCAACATCTCCTGGTTGGTTCTTGGGTGCCTCTTCAGAATATGACCCTTCCAACGTAGGGTTTTCCCTCATATCATCAAGCACTACCGAGTTTTCTTTGTTGGCGTTCATTTTTATGATATCCTTCTAAGGTGAAGAGGGGCCCCCGACCGCTTTCTCGAAAGGTGACATAGATATTCCTGGAGCATATCGCTAAGGGTTGAAAGATATCAGACGAGAGAAATGGAAGCATCTGAGGGAGCATCCAAACAAAGAAGGGGGCAATGACAGGGTTGGGCGAGAAATGTAGAGCTCATTTTTTTGGCAGCATCTTCTTTTGATTTCTAATATATGTGTGTACACTGTATAATTTATTTTCTAAGAGAATTTATGTTCTATTATTGTCAATACAATGCAAGATTATGCTTTTGTGATTTATATATGGATGAGTTCAATTGTTAATGTGGATATGTACATACTATAATTTGATATTTTAGATATTTGAAAAAAGTGGTTAATAAATCAATATCTACAAATAGATTAGTATGTTCGAATAGATAATATATGTGTTCATCCTCTATTTGGGCTCCATGGAAGACAATTAAAGAGAGCCATAATCAAAAGGTAGAGGACAAAGGAAAAGCTGAAGAGACTAGTAAAGTTCCTAAATCTCTGCTCATTCTCTTATTGCACATTGTAATATTGGCACAAATGAAGTTTTGTTCGACACCTCATTTGCTCATTGGAGGCATACATGGATGCTTGATACGGTGCAACCTCCCGCATGACCTTTAGAAAATATTTTTTCTAGAACTAAATTACAATGTATAATATGGGGTAGTTTATTGAAAATATTAATTTCTAGAACTAAATGACAATGTATACAGGGTGGTTTATATTGCAGTTAAGTTCAACCTCAAGCCCAAGGGGATGTAAGGAGATCGTCTGACAACCAAGTTTTCATGACTAGGTATGAAGATGAGAAGCTCTTGCAGCTGAAAGGAACATCTGTAAGAGCTTATAATTTTTCATCCCTCTCTCAACACAAAGAAGGTACATTGTCTTCCATTCTTTTGTTGGCATGCTAGATATGGTCACATCAACTATGATTGTCTCTTATTGTTGAAGAAGAATAGTGTTTTTGGTTTTCCCACGATTCCAAAGAAGTTGACATAGTGTGATGCTTGTATTCTTGGCAAAGATAGTAAGAAAACTTTCCATGATTCCAATTTTAGGGCCTGTAGAGAACTAGAGATGATTCACTTTGACTTATGATTAAACCAAGATGTGTTGGGTGTATTTGTTGAAGGAAAAATCTCAAGCCTTTGAACATTTAATAACTTTCATGTATGGATTGAAAATGATGCAGATTTGTTGATTTGTTCCCTTCTTACTGATAATGGTGGAAAATATACATCAAATGAATTTAAATCTTAGACAACATTGGAATAGGCATCAAAATACATCTCTATACAATTCTCAATAGAATGATGTGGCATAAAGAATGAACGAGACACTCTTGAATATGGTACGCTCCATGTTATTTTTCAAGAATGTAAAATTGATTGGGTTGATGCGGTTATGTGTGCAATTTATTTGAGAAATAGAAGTCCAACCCATGCACTTTCAAGCAAGGCTTCTGAGGGTCTTTGGTTCCACTTGCTATACCCTCATTCCAAAGGAACAAAGAAACAAACTTAGTGCAAGGATTCGAAAGTGCATCTTCTTAGGGTACTCAAACACCAATAAGGAAAATCGTCTTTAGGATGAGGCAAACAAAAAGTTTACATCAGAGGGTTCAAAATATGTCACTTGGTGGCCATCCAATGACAACATTAGAGGCCTCAAAATATGCCACTTAGTGGGCATCCAACGATTGGATCAGAGGGCTGAGAATTTTCCACTTGGCCCTATCATAGAGAATCACATGATTGATGCATAAGTATCTCCCTACATGGCACATTTCCGTAAGACCAGTGAGCCTGTGAATCAGTGATTTGGAAAACTTGGCTACTCGTCCCTTTGTTTCACTGTTGCTTCTATTCGGGTGAATCAGGCTTGTGTGCATGCTTGGCGAATAAAAACTATCATATGAGGTTGCATTATATCTTGTTTCAATGCAGTTCCTTCTACACTAATCTCACTTCTACTCCTTCAACTCTCGATTAGGAGTTTCGATGATCGAGTTATAAATGATTGAGTGTCTGATAAACTTAATTAATAATTTGATAAACACATGACAAAGACCACTTGTATACTTAAATTACATACACTCCATAACAAAGAAAAACATGTGTTTAAAATATGTTTAGAAAGTATATTTTACATCTTAAACTTTAATTTAAAAAATTATTGTAATAAATGTTTACAAAACCATTAATTAAAAAAAAAACTATGAGGATTAGGTCTTTAAGCTTTATTATCAATCATATTTCCAAATTTCTACCATTCTCTACTTTAATAACAAAAAGATATTAATTAGATACTAAATAAATTAGGTTAATATTCCAACTTGACATCCCAACTATATTTTATATTAAAACTTTGGAAATTCCCTTCAAAATTTGATTTCCCTTCAATCTAAACATCCTTCATGGTTCATAGACTACACAATCATTTAATCTATATTTCAATTAAGAGTTAGAAATGTCCTAAGAATTTTGTTTACCCTCAATTTAAATATTCTTTATGGTAGTCCACATAAACAATCTATCTATATTTTATCTAGATATAGTTAACTCGACTAGCTCAAAAGTTGCAAGTTGGAAGAGGTCGGCTTGGCCTAGGTAATCCACTACTCCTCTTCATCCTTGTTGAGGTCAATGATCTCGGGCTTATGGTTTGGAGAAGCATCATTGTTGTTGCAACCCTTAATCTAATACCCACATAATTGGCCATGAGATTTTGTTTGGATTCAATGGCCCTAATATGGTAGCAAAAAGAGCACAAAGGATCCAATTCTACTCTTATTCTACTCATTTGACTCTTCATTTCTCCTTGTTCAACAATAACCTTTCCAAGTAGCACCTTCATAGTCGAATAAAGATCCAATGTTTGGTTGAAGAGGGTCATCTAATCATGAATATTTTCTGGGTTGATAATACAATCCTCAAACTCTTATACTCATTGCTCCTTTGACACCATTTCTTTCTCCTCTTGAACCTTCTATTCTGCAGCGTCTAATTCCTTCTTAACTTCCTTAAAAAAGTGCATGTCAACGTAGCAAGTAGTTCTACGAGTAACTTTCAAGTTCTTGGAGATATCCTTGCGCAAGGCTTTGACCCCCTCCTCCTTTTTTCTACAGTTTTCCATCACGTCAATTCCTTTAATCCCCTTCACTGCAACATCACCCCCACTCCCGTTTTGCTTTCTCTCAACCGAAGGGGATGTGAATCTGGTCATCCGAAGATGAATTGAAGCGAGAACAAGGGATACAGATACCAATCTCTTCTCACATTTCATAGCCAAGTATCCTATGTATCACTCTAGATCATCGTAATCATGATCCCACAAGTTGAATTGAACTTGAAGTACCAGTCCTTTTCACCAACCTCGCTCATCTTTGTTTGCTGCACTAGATATCCTTTGAGTTCGCTTATCATTCCTAACTTGAGGTGGGGGGTTATTGCTTTCATACTTTGCCCTACATGAAAACCAACTAGCTCTTCTTGGCCACCACATGTCTCGGCATTGATACCCATATCACATCCCACTGTAATGCTTGTGTTTGCCACCCTACATGGGGTTAGCCAAACTTCAATATTATTGAGCTTCACACATGTAGAAAACACCCCAAACTAATAAATGCCCTAAATGAGATATGTATCAAGCTCATCACAAAAGGTTGCAACAATTTAAAATATTCTATACCTCTTTTGTTACCCATCACAAAAGGTTGCAACAATTTAAAATATTCTATACCTCTTTTGTTACCACCTTACAAGAAGTTAAGCTACATCATTTAAAATAACAAGGTTTGGAATTCTAAAACATTGATAATGTAGTGGAATTTTGTGTGCTCACTTAAGAACTTCATTACATATCATAATATCTTAGCCATGAATGCAGGGAAACACAACGAGTATTATAGCAGAGTAACCTTTTTTCCCACTTCAAAGTTTCGCTTCTTCATATTATTGATTATATTCATGTTTTCCCTTTCACACTATTGCTCCTAATTTCTTATCTAATATTGGTTTGTTTTGCTAGTTCGAGGGATTTCCTTTTATTTTGAAGGTTAATGGTGAGGTTTTAGGGTTTTACCTCAATGGATATGCCTAGCAAATGAGGGGAGAGTTTGATGAGGAAAGGGGTAACATTTTAGTTTAGCATGGGTGCATATATATAGGGGTCTTCACCTCCCTTTATTTGTAGGTTTTTGAGGTTTCTTTGTGTGGCTCAACATTCGTACCTAGGGATCTTAGGGGATATGTGATCCTCATAGGTATGTAATAACTAGTGCTCCTTTTTGGTATAGAATCACTGATGATCCTCTTTGTTATGGACACACCAATGCTCCTATTACATTGCAACATGGACCATTAATATATTTATTTTAAATATACTTTAAGACACTAGACAAACTATAATGCAGAGTCTTTAAGAGAGTAAAAAATGAGGGTTTGTTTCATTTGAAAGTTACATATGAGAGAAGAGGAAGAGGAGGTGATTCTATAAAAATATGAAATATAGATAGCCATGAATGCAGGAAAAAGGAAAAGAGTATTACAATATAGTAACTTGTTTTCTCCCTTTTTAGTATTTTTTTTTCTTCCCATTATTAATATATTTACGTTATTTTTATTTCCCCTTATCATTCTTTATTTATTAGTTAGTTTTTCCAGGTTTTAAAACTTGTTTGAGGGTTTCCCCCACTATTTTAAGGGTTAATGGTGAATTTTGTTGAGGGTTGTACAAGTTCTCCCTTTTTTTTTCCAAGAGCACTGTAGCTGCTAGTGCTCTTCTTTTGTGTAACAACATCGTTCTCCACTTTGGGAGTATTACCTATTGTGGATGAGTGGCTTTGGAGAATTTTCATCAAACAGTTTTCATGTAACTGTTGGGTGCTTTGTAATTACAAGAGATCCACGCATTAAGTTTCCTAAGTGGTTTGACAATCACTATTGTTTTGTATGGGTGGTTTAATTACCCTTATTATATTGTTTATTTTTTTGTACTAGAGGAATCAACAACTGGGGAAGGTATGGCACTCTTGTGACACGGGGTCCAGGGATCCATTCCCACTACCACTATACCCCTAGGTGCACCCAGACAACCTGCCATCATGGGGCACGGGTAAGCCGATTTTTGAACCTATGCAATCACAAGGAGTGCCTTAATAGTACACTCTCTCACCAGTTAGTCTACACCCTTGCGGGCACCCCTATTATATTGTAAAATAACATTTCAATATTGATTATTCTACCATTCGAATGGGGTGATAAGGACACAAGCATTCAAGGAAACATATGGTAACAAAGGTCATTCACAACAACATATAATAACGCCCGTGCAACAAATTACAGATAAAAGACAAAATGCAGTAGGTATGAGGGATATAAATTGGAAGAAGATCGACTTCTTACTTATAAAGGAATAATTTATATTCCAAATGTAGTAGAGTTGAGGAGAGTTGTTATGGAGGAGATCCATCAAGCTCCATATTCTGGTCACCCAAGATATCAGAAGACCGTTGCTGCAACTAGAAAGTAGTATTTTTGGCTAGGAATGAAAAAGGACATGGCTAAATACATTTCGAGGTGCATGAAATTTCAGCAGGTAAAGGTTGAGAATCAACACCCAGCAGGTTTGTTGCAGCCTTTGCTAGTTCCAGAATGGAAATGGTAAGTTATTTCCATGGATTTTATTACAGGATTGCTGATGACTTGGAGACAACATGATTCCATCATGGTTGTGGTGGACAAGTTGACAAAGGCAACACATTTTATATTGGTTAAGTGTACGCATAAGACTGATGATATTACAAAGATCTTCATGAAGGAGATTTTCAAATTGCATGGATTGCCGAAGGCAATAGTCTCTGATAGAGATGTGTCTAGTTCACTTCCAACTTTTGGAAGGGGTTGTTTGCAGATTTGGGTACAAAGTTGAACTTCAGCATTGCCTACCATCCTCAGACTGATGGTCAGACAGAGAGAGTCAATCAAGTGCTTGAAGACATGCTTCGCATGTACGTGATGGATAAACCAACCAAGTGGGAAGATTACTTACACTTGGTAGAGTTTGCTTATAACAATGGACAGTAAGCATCCTTGGGGATGAGTCCATATGAAGCTTTGTATGGCAAAAGGTGTAGGACACCAGTGACTTGGGATAATCCAGTGAACAAGGTTGTGCTTGGTCCAGAATTACTCAAGGAGATGGAGTAGGAGGTTGTAAAGATCAGGCAGAATCTGAAAGCAGCCCAGGACAGACAGAAAAGCTATGCAGATAAGCATAGGGTGAACAGAGAGTTCAGTGTAGGGGATCATGTTTACCTTAGAGTGAGGGCAAGGAAGAGTTTCTTGAAGCTTAGAAGTTGTGCCAAGCTGTCTCCTAGATATTGTGGGTCGTTTGAAGTGCTTAAAAGAATAGGGCCAGTTGCATATAAACTTCCATTGCCTGAGCACTAGAGCTCATAATGTTTTTCATGTTTCTTTTCTTAAGAAATATGTACATGATCATAACCATGTGATAAACTGGGATGTGATTCAGGTGGAACCCGAGGGAGAGTTCCAAATCGAGCCAATGCACATCCTTGACAGGAAGGTCACAATGCTCCGAAACCAAGCCATATGGCAGGTAAAGGTGCAATGGGAGCACTACGGTCCTGAAGAGGCTCCAACATGGGAGTTGGAGGATGCCATGCAGTTGGCATGTCCATTTTTGTTCAATTCTGCGAAACAATGAGGCGGTACCAGTATAGTATTTTGTCCAATTTTGTAAAGCACTAAGGACAGTGCTATTGAAGGGGGAGGGGAATGTAACATTCCGGTTTTGACCTCGTTTGCATTAAATGTATATGATGTATATATTGTAATTAATCGTGGTGTGGAGCTAAAGGAAAAAGCCCCACCATCGATTTAACGTTTTATGTTCCGGCGATTAAAATCATTGCCGATGGTATTTCGTGCTAGCCGGCATGTCAATGCAACCATAATGAAAAGAGCATGATTTTCCTAAGGAATAGGGAGGGAAATTGTTTAAACCTTTGGGCCAATGGAGAAAAGCCAAATGTCAAAGGGAGAACCCATCAAACCCTCAACTACCCATTTTGTCTTTTGTGCCCAATCATTTAATTCTTCCAAAATATGGTTGAGTTAGTTTAATGCATGGGAATGGGGAAGAGTATGGAAGTCAGAAATTCGAATTGAAGAAGTCATCAAATTTTGGAAAACGTTTTTCTGACTTGTTGGGCAAGTAAATGCTTGGGAATGCATGCCCAAGCCATTACTCACCCGTTACTTCCATTTTCCTCACCCATTCTCCTTCACGTTGGCTTCCCTCATGCAGCTGAAGTTTTATGTGTGTTATCATTCACGTTTTTGCTCATTTTCCTCATTTTTGCATGCCCAGAAATTCATTCTGGTATTGTTCAATAAGTGGGCAAGGAAGATTTACATTTTTCTTTTATATTTTCATGGATTCTTCAATGGCTGGGAACCGTTTTCACCTTGCTGAATGGCTGGGAACCGTTTTCACCTTGCTGAATGGCTGGGAACCGTTTCCATCTGGAAATCTGTTTTTTGGTTTCGCAACATTTTTTCAAGGAAGGACATCATTTTTTTTAATATTTCTTATTTTATATTATATAAGATTATTTTGTATTTTATATTATATAAGATTGATAGATCTATCTTGTTTAAGCTATAATATTGATAAATCTATCTTGTTTAAGCTTTGAAAACTTGCTTAAATAATTTTGGGAGTGAAAATTTGATCTTTCTTTGGGAGTGAAATTTGATCTATTTTATTTAAGCTTCTAACGGGAGGGGGTTTCTTGTGTAATTCTTATGTGGATATAGGTATGCTTTACACTTTTTTATCAATATTTATTTTAGTCTCGCCATTGTTTTTTTAACTACTCTATTTAAACTTAAATTGTAATTGTTTTTTAAATTGGTTTGACTTTGTGAAAACTTTGAATTTTTTTAGATGCCATTCATCTCACCTTCAAACTGGTTATTTACGTTTTTCTATAATGAAAGATCATGTATTTAACACAACTTTTTTCCAAAAAAGAATCTTATTTTCTATAGAAATACATTCTTCAGAAGTGTCTTGTTGATAGAGATCAACTTGAATCTCATCTGTTACATAGATTAAAAAAATGTTGTCACAAATACTCCAAGCCCAACTTGAATCTCATCTTAAGCAAGCCCAACTTTTAGAGATATCAGCCCACCTAATGCTGACTTGGACAGAGATTCTGAATATTCATTGTGTTGTTCATACATTTGATAACAGTCTGAGAATCACCCATAATCCTGATTAACTGAATATTGTTTTCAACTGCAAGCTTGAGGAGGTGGAACGGAGCCTGAAATTCGGCCCAGTTGGCCAATCGATCCAGCTACTTAAAAGTGGCATTTTCAATGTCACAACAATGTCAAAGCCAGCCCAAGAGAAGGAATATGGGAGTTTGAAATGTCTCACCTGATGGAATCCAGATTTTTTGTTGTTGTTGAAGTTACTGTAACATTCGAATAGAACCTGAATTCTGCCAACAATGGGCACAGTATGGGGAAATTCTTCCAAGAACAACAATTTGTTCCGCTACAGCCAGATTCCCCAAATAACCAGGAATGGTAATGCCCTGAACTCCTTCATCTCATTTGACTGATAGTATAGCTGGAAGCCAGAGTCCAGAGTGTTACCATCCCACATACCCTTTTTGTGATAAATGGATTCCAAATTCTGGAGAAATCGCATCCACGAAATAAATGATAAGCTTATTATTTAAGATCGTTCAACTTAATCTTGAAGGATTTTTTGGTCGTGCATTCCAATGAATGAAAAAAAAAGAGTAACATGGTGTTGTTTGAATTGGAGTTGAACTTATTATTTAAGATCGTTCAACTTAATCTTGAACGATTTTTTGGTTGTGCATTCCAATGAATGAAAAAAAAGACTAACCTGGTGCTGTTTGAATTGGAGTTGAACTTATTATTTAAGATCGTTCAACTTAATCTTGAAGGATTTTTTGGTCGTGCATTCCAATGAATGAAAAAAAAAAGACCAACCTGGTGTTGTTTGTATTGGAGTTGAACAGTTGGCCAAAAAACTGTATCAACGCTAGGAGGGCTTGAATCTCCGACCTTGTGGTTAAGAGCCACACGCTCTAACCAAGTCACTACAATTATTATTAGAATTGGATTAAAACGTACGAAACTGTTTCCCCGTCGTGCTGTATTTTCATAATGAAGGGTATAAAATTTATTCGAGGCTGATTATATTCTAAAACGTAATAAAATGGACTTCAAAAAAACATTAGCGCTAGTGAAAGTTAGGCGCAACAAAAAAGCTAAGACGTTTTTAATAAACTTCATTTCCAATAACAGTAATTCGGTTAAAGTACTTTACAATTAAGCGAACCCATTTGGTTGAATTTAGAGCTTGCACAGGTTCTTAATGAAGTGAACAGGTTGTTAGATTTGTTTGAGCATTTGGACCTAAAGCACATATAACGTGAAAGGAACACTCTTGCAGATGGTATGGCTAAAGTTGGAGTAATGTCCACATTTTCCTTTCGATGTGTAAAGTATGAGCGCGTGAGTTTATACAAGGGCAGGGGATGGTGACCGAGGGTTTGATGGGTCGCTCCTCTGCGATTCTTGAAGCACCATGGCGACGACCCTCTCCTTCTTGGTGCCTGTTGAAGGGCTCTTCGTGGTAGTGTTCGAGCTCCTGGGTTGTAGCTCCTTTACAGCGGCGACTTTATTTGCCCTTTCTTCTTTTGTAAGGGTTGTTCTAATAGCTACGACAGTGCTGTCACCCTTGCGCCTTGTTTCTCTTTGTCAGTCGTCTTTCTTTTTCTTGCTGGGTTTTTACGTTTTGGGTTTTCTCCCTGTTTGGGGTCCTATTGTTTAGGTTGGTGGGCACCGGTTTGCGGCCTTTCTTGGAGTCCCTCCCCTTCACTGGGGGACGAGTACCAACTAAGACTAAAAAAAGTGGGAAGGAATCGCTTCTGCCGCTGCTTCTGGTTGACGTCGTTTTTCCCACCACCTTTGCATGGGGTTCTTACCCGGTTTTGTCGAAGTTTCTAGTCAGGTACAGGGTTGACTTGTGGGATTTTTGGTTGATTGTGTCGTGCCGCTGTTTTCATGATTCTTAACCTAACCAGGGTTATGTTTTCTTCTTTTTTCCTGTCGGGCCTCTGTTGCTGTTGACATTGTTCTCACTACGGTCCCTTCTTTGTTTGGACCTTGGGTTTATTTTGGTTCATGGTTTCTGTCGGGGTTTGTTTTGGTTTATGATATCTGTCCAATTGGTTCTTGGTGTCGGTCCCTTCGTTATTTGGACCGAGTTTTGGTTCCTTTCTGCTGGGTTACTAGGGCTAACTCCCTTGCCTCTATGTTATTAGTCTATTGGGGTTGACTCTGCAGGACCTTATGATGGCAGAGAACGGTGCACAGACTCGATTTCGCCGAAAACGGAAAACCAAATGCGTCAAGGCACAGGAGGGTCGTTATAGATACGTCCTGGGATATGATATATTCATGGAACGAGTTATGTCTCTATGCTCACGAGCCCTGGTGGGTCGTTTGGAGTATTGCAGGATGAATAAGGTGTCTTGGGTCAACTGGGCCTCAAAGAATTGGAAGCCACTTTTTGACGATATCTCGACAATCAGTCTATTGTCTAATGGTTGGATAGTTCTTGGAAGGTATTTGGCGCATTGGAAAGGGATCACTGGTGCTTGGACATTGGCACACCAATTTCGACCCGCTGAAAGAGAGAATTACCAAACGCCATCTGTGGGTTTTATTACCACATCTACCGTTTCCTCTGTGGAGCAAACCCATTCTGGAAGGAATCGGGAATACCATTGGGAGGTTCGTTTCGGTGGAGGACGACTTTCATCAGGTTTATGATAAGAGGTTAGCAAAAATACTTGTCGAGATGGATATATCTTGAGGACTGCCTACGGAAGTAGAGCTACTGTGCAACGAGCGCCTTCTGATCCAGCAGCTCGATTACCTTCACGTACCTTTTCACTGTCACTGCTGCCGCACAGTGGGTCATTTGAGGAATTCTTGCCCCCATAGGTTCTCAGGTGGAAGTAACTCGGGATTGGGTGATCTTCGAACGCCTTCGCCTTCGGCCTGTCTCTCGGAGGGACATCACACTCCACCAGGTATTTTAAACGAGTCTACTCCTCTCAATGACTTTATTCCTGAATCCTTTATCGAGGCAGTTGACAATCTGATTATGACACATAAAAGTTCTCCTGTCCCTTCGTCAACCTCCAAAACTATTCAGGGTTCTCCTTCCTGGGTAACCTCGTCGGCATTGACCTCATATGACTTGTCGGGTTCTCCCCCCTCTCCTGTTTCCTTACCATTGGATGCGGAAGCCCTCCCATAACCATCTAGCGTGGTTAGCCCGCCATTTACCAATTGTGAGAGTCACCATTCGGCTTCGCTTGCACTTGACTCATTGGTGGATTTCCCTCGACTTTTATCTTGCACTCCTCCTTCTGGCCTGGTCACCCCCCCTGTTATTCCCTTGGCTCCACCTTTCGATCAGGCTTCCCCTCTTCCTAGCCCCACCTCCTCCCCTTCTTTCTCTGATCCCTCTCTCGAGAGATCCCTCTCCATTTTCACAGCCTCCTCCCCTACCTCTCCTACCACCCGTCACCTCAATTCCATCAGGTTTGCCAATGTGACTGTCAGGAAGCCTCCCAAAGGGAAAAGGGACTCTAGAGTCGACCTCTCCACCATACATTCCTCTCTCTGTTCGTATAAAGGAAGCAGCCAGGGGCAACTCATCCAGGGGACTTAGAGCGATGTCTCCCCCATTGGATAAGTCTTGATGATAATCCTCTCCCAAACATTCGTGGTCTGGGAGGCAGGACCAAATCACTCAACCTCCGTGCTCTTTTCAAAGCTCTGAACCCTGACTTTATCCTTCTGCAGGAAACAATGTGTAGTGACTCCCCAGCTCTGTTTGCTTTTTCGAAATTACTCCCCTCCTGGGAATTCTGTGCTATCAGTGCTCGTGGGCTTTCGGGGGGTCTTCTCTCTGCTTGGAACCCATTGAAGACTAACTATAGGGCTTTCCATACTTGTGCGGGTATTTTACTTCAAGCCTCCATACTTGTGCGGGTATGCCAGATCCTCTCCATATTCTTAATGTTTATGGTCCTTATAGGGACAGAGAACTTTTTTGGGAAAAAGTCCTCCGAGGTGGATTACTAAACCTACCACATCTGGTTTTAGCTGGGGATCTTAATCTCACTCTCCATCCTTCGGAGATCTGGGGCTGTAAGGCCATTCTGGACCCTCTCTCTGATCACTTCCTTGCCCTTTTTGAGACAGCCGGACTTGTGGATGTGGCTCTACCTACGATTGGACCTACTTGGCACAACAGTCGAGTTGGGGAGGAGGGCCTTTGTAAACGCCTTGACCGTTTTCTTATCTCCAAAGCTTTGCTTCCCTCCTTAGGGGCCTACAGGACATGGATTAAATGCTTAAATCTCTCTGACCATTTCCCTATCTGCCTCGAATGGAATTCTCCAAAAGGACCCTTTGATTACCCCTTTAAATTTAATCGCTCGTGGCTAGAAGATTCTGAGTTCATTGAATGGTTTCTTCGCTGGTGGTCTCTCTCCTCTGATGCTGATAATATTCTAGGTATTGAGGATCTCTGTCACACCCTGCGTAATCTTAAGTCTGCAACTAAGAGTTGGATTAAGGTAAAAACTGCAAGCATTGACTCTGCTTCCTCTAGCCTTGAACGTGCCATTGAATCAATCCTTGCAGGTTGTATTCTCACTAGGGAACAAACTATCCACTTGTCTCACCTTAGTGCTGAAAGGCAGAGGATCTTGGAACATTTTCAGTTAACTTGGCAACTGAAAAGTAGAACTAAGTGGGCCCTTCAGGGTGACTCAAACACCAAATTTTTTCATGCTGTTGCCTCGGGAAGAAGATTGCAAAACATGATCTGGTCGCTCGAAGATTCTGATGGTAATCTCATTGAGGAGGAGGCCCCCTTAAAAGAACTGGGAAAAACATACTTTGAGAACATTTTTAAGGATGATGGGTTTACTTGTCTTGAACACCAACTTAAAGTGATCTCACTCTTCCCTAGATTGATCCCCTCAGATCATTCGTCGCTCCTGTCTTGCCCGGTCAATTTGAAGGAGATCGAACGCTCTCTTAAGTCTTTCAAAAAAGACCGTAGCCCGGGCCCAGATGGGTGGCCGGTGGAGTTCTATCTGCACTTTTTTGATCTTCTGGGCCCTGTATTACTTAAAACCGTGGACATGACAAGGATTTCAGGCTTTATCCCCCCTTCCCTGAACTCTACGTTCCTTGCACTTATCCCAAAGAAGGACAAGCCTCGAACCTTTGTAGATTTTAGGCCCATCTCTTTATGCAACCTTCTCTACAAGCTCATTGCCAAAGTCATAGCTAGAAGATTAAAGCCCTTTCTGGATCTGGGTATTTCACAAGAACAATTCGGGTTTCTCAAAGATCGTCAAATCTCTGAGCCTATTGGAATTGTTCAGTAAGTCCTTCACTTTGTCAAAACCAAAAATCTCTGTGCCTTTATTCTCAAGCTGGATCTTACAAAGGCTTTTGATCGTGTAGATTGGACTTATGTCAGACTGATCCTGATCCAAATTGGTTTTCCCCTCCTTACTGTAAATTGGATTATGGGCTGCATCTCCACTGCTAATTTCGCGGTCCTGGTCAATGGGACTCCATCTAATTTTTTCACTGCTTCTCGTGGTGTTCGTCAAGGCTGTCCTTTATCCCCTCTTCTCTTTATCCTTGTCATTGAGGGTCTCAGTCTTCTCATTAAGGATGCCAGATCTAATGGTCTCATTCGGGGCATTCAACTCTCGCCCTCCCTAGCTCTTTCTCACCTCCTCTTTGTGGACGATGTAATTCTCTTGGGCTCGAGGACTCTCCAGGACTGGACTACTTTCGAGGTTATCCTTGAGACCTTTTGTAAAGCCTCAGGCATGAGGATCAACATTGATAAGTCTTGTTTCCTCTACTATAATCTTAATAATGACTGTCTTAATGATTTTATGGGAGTCTTTCCTTATAGGATGTTGCCGATACAATCTGGACTAAATTATCTGGGTTATCTCCTGAAACCGCTTGGGTATAGAGTGAATGATTGGCATTGGTTGTTACAAAATTTTGAAAAAAGGATTAATCATTGGACCTTCAAGTATCTTTCTCTTGGGGGCAGATTGATCCTCGTCCAATCTGTTCTGTCTAGTATACCTGTGTATTGGATGGGTCTTGCTCCTCTACCTGCCTCTATTCTTCAGAAGCTCAGATGCATCATGTTTAATTTCTTATGGGGATCCTCTGACAAAAAATGCAAATACCATCTGGCTAGCTGGAAGGATCTTTCATGGCCCAAAGAATTAGGGGGCCGGGGTATCAAAACATTTTCGAGAACCCTCCACTCCAAGGATTTATGGTTCCAAGTTCTTCAAACTAAATATATGAAAGGCTTGACAGTGGCAGACTGGCTCAGATGTAAACATTTCAGCTCTCACAATGTTTCTGTTATGTGGAGAGGCTTCTTGCAGGCTCTTCCTTGGATGGGTATCCATTTGGCTTGGCAGGAGGGAAGCGGTGAAAACATCCTGCTGGGGATTGACCCGATTGTGGGATCTCACTCTCCCTTTAATCTCCCTGAGGAGTTGAGATCGTACCTGGAAGATTTAAATATATGTACTCTCTCTCAGGCTCATAACTCCCTTTCAAATGCTCAGACGTGTTATTGGTTCACCGTCGATGATCTTGATCTTGGAGGCTCTTTTAAATCAAGTTGGAATGCTTATATTGAGGGTCTTATTGGAGCTGGTATTCGTCTCACTAATAGTCCTGATAATCTTGCATGGATCTATAATAAAAAGTCGGGCTCCTTGATTGCCAGGAATGCTTATGATTGTATTGTTCGTTCCTCTTTTCTCCCGGTTACTATTCCTATTGACTCCCATCTGTGGTTTAAGGCCCTTCCACTAAAAATTTCTTGTTTTATTTGGCTAGCCCTCCGGAACAGAATCTTCACATGGGAAAACCTACAGAAAAGAGGTTTTTCAGGCCCAGGCATTTGTACTCTTTGTTGCTGGGACGAGGAGACCGTCGAGCACTTATTCTCCTTATGGCCCTTCCACTAAAAATTTCTTGTTTTATCTGGCTAGCCCTCCGGAACAGAATCTTCACATGGGAAAACCTACAGAAAAGAGGTTTTTCAGGCCCAGGCATTTGTACTCTTTGTTGCTGGGACGAGGAGACCGTCGAGCACTTATTCTCCTTATGCACGGTCTGGAAAACTGTGGCTGAACATGTCAGTGATCATTTTAACATCCCAGCTTGTACTCCGGGCGTCCCTATTGGTGACATGTTAAATGGTTGGTATGGTAATATATCAAGGAACTCGCACCTCTTTCTGCTCCCATTCTATATGATGTGGATAATTTGGAAAATGCGCAACTTGGCTATTTTCGAGGGGAGAAAAAGAAATATTCACAGTGTTATTCAACAAATAATTACTACAGATCATGCTTCCCCTTTTGGGACTGTCACTAAAAAAGTTTGAAGCAGGAAGTATGGGAAACCGCCCTCCAAGGTTTTTCCCTGTGGTTTTATAAATGGTGCATCAAATTGTATGATTGCTGGTGTAGGCTACTGCATTTTTCTCAATGATTCCCACTTCATGGAGTTCTCGCTTGGGGTCGGATATGGCACTAACACCAAAGCGGAATTGCTCAGCTTATGGGCACTTCTGCTCTCCTCCCATATGATGGGGATCCCCCTATTCCATGTGTACGGTGATTCTCAAGTAATCATCAATTGGGCGATGGGATCGACTGCTCTCTCCCCACCTGAACTTGTTCATCGGTGTAGGGAGACAAAAAAACTAATTTCTAGCTTTCAGGACTTGTCTTTCACTCACATTTACCGAGAGCACAATCGGACAGCTGACCGTCTCTCTAAAAATGCACTCTTCTTTACTCAGGGTAAAGGCTGTTTTATGGAATATATTGAGAATCTTCTGGTTTCTCAGGACTCTTTTCAGCTCTTTTGAGCTTGTTTGAGGGATTATTTATCCTCCTTATAGCTGTTTTGATGGATAGAGTGATCTCTTTTAGAATGCTGTTCAGAGCCCTTTGCCACTCGGTAGATATGGATGAGTAGACAGTCCTTTCTTTATGATGAGATAGTTTTCTAATGGGATCATTTCTTATTGCTGTTATGCCTTTCCCCCTGGTCGAAAACTCCGGTGGGCTGCTATGTTATGTGACTCGTTGATGGGATGAATGTACTAATGACCTTTGATTCTTTTGAGAATAACAAGGACGGGCTTTTTTCTTCTTGAAAAAAAGTTCAGCGAACCCATTCTGTATAGAAGAATTAAGATTGGAAATTAAATACATTATTATGGAGCAACACCTTTTGTTTCCAACCTGTCTTTTTAGGAATTTTAAATAAAGCCAATACTTTTTCATTTAAATTAATAATGTGTATAAAATTGATTAATGTATAGAATAACCTTTTTTATATTTATACAAAGATCAAGCTAAAACTTTATATATATCTTGTAACTCAATTTTTTTCCCTTTGAGGGTATGTTGAGTAAACTTTGCGGTTAGATGTTTGAAAATAAAGTTAATGGGCATGTTGGGTAAACTTTGTGGTTAGATGTTTGAACATAAAGTTAAGGAGTAAGCTACCGACGCGACGATTTTGCCCGTCGGCAACCGTCGTGCCGGCACTCCAACCATCGCTGGCGACCCCTCCTCTCCATTGTCGGCAGCCCCTTCCACCCGGTCATCGTCCGATCCACCTCGTCGCCGTTAAGAGTGTCGTTAACGTCGATCAACCACGCTTACTCCCGCTTCTGCCTTCGACGTACCCCATGCATTGATGGGTGCCACCAACCACAATTCAAACGACGATCCCGCGACTGCTCCATTGCTCTGTTTCACCGGTCTCCAAAGTCTGCAAACGATGATCCCGAGACTGCTCCATTGCTCAGTGAATGCTGCTGGTTCTGTCTAGTTTCATTTCCATAAACACCAGTTGAAATAGCAGAATTCCCAGGATCATCAGTTGAACCACCAGCATAAGTTGAAGGAGCAGCCTCATAAGCACCAGTTTAACCAACATCAATTGAAGGATTCCCAGGATCAGTACCAAGAGCATTTCCGTAATCAGTTGAACCGAGATCATTCCCATCAGCATAAGCCCCGGAATTAGTCACAACACTGGACAGAAATGGAATTCTTTCGATCAGCAGTTGAAATCGCAGAATTTCCAGAAACATCAGTTGAAGCATAATTCTTAGCAGCATTACGGCTAGCAACCTCATAAGCACCAGTTGAAGGAGAATAATATCACCAATTTGGTCTGCAGGAGCTGCTGTAAAGTCACAATACTGGCCTCTCTAGGCTTATGCGGAATGAATCTTATAGTCACTTACTGTCAGTTGCATATGAACCTCAACGGGTGAATCGTCTATAACGCACATATAGTAATTCACTCTTGGTTAAGGTATCTATTGCTTAGCCCTGTCCCTTGCAAACCGTGCATCATTCACTGTATATGCACCCGTCGTTCACACATAGAAGCCATTCATTAACTGCATGCCCCTCTAATCTGTAGGTAAACTTACAATCCTGCGCCCAAATGTGGGATTACCACTCCTCCCTAAAGATGAGATTTTATTCTTGATTCAAAGCAGAGAAAGACCCAGTACCTGTTGACCCAGAACCCATTGAAGTTGATCTGGCATTTGCACTGGTTTACCATTATTCATTTTACCCCTCCGCAATTGAATCAATCTAATCAGTAGCTTGCGAAGCGGCCTCCCCCATAATACAAATAAGGAACAAGTAATAGCATCAACGACAGTAGGAGCAGATCACAATTCATATTAGCTCATATTCATAAAGAACTTGTATTACCTACGGGGTGCTTCCTTCATATTAATTCATATTAGTACAACAGTTTGTCTTTTATGTGCCTGCACTTGGGCTTTCAATATGGAGAACAGTAAGACTATATACTGTTGAGTGGTATAAACAAATCAATGAATTCATGAGATTCCAGAAATGCTAAAAGCTTCACCTGCACTTGGGCTTTCAATATAGATAACAGAACACTATATATTGTTGAGTGGTATAAAACTATAAACAAAGCAATGAATTCATGAGATCCCAGAAATGCTAAAATCTTCACCTGCACTTGGGCTTTGAATGTGGAGACCATGAGATCTATAAACTGTTGAGGGTATACTTGGAGGGGAGTTGAGAATTTGATTTGAAATAGGCAATAAGGTCATTGCTTCCTACAACGATTAGCATCACAGATTTCGAGACAAGCATTGCAGCATTTTCGCTGCCCAACTGAGCTGCGAGGTTCCCAAAGATTGTTTCAAAGTCTTCGATTTGCTTGTTCAAGGAAATGCCACCATTCTGATCAAATTGAAATGCACAGTGAAAAATCTAAATCCAAGCATTAAGCAACAGAAAAAAAAGTAGATTGGGTATTTAGATCTATAAAACTTAATCCCTGTTATCTTGTTTTCCAAGTTCCCATAGTATCGTTGCAATTGTAATATGTAACCCCCCCTGCAGTAAGTAATGGAGTGCTTACTGAAGCACCAAGACCCACTTTGAGTACTCATCCCTTCCTCCTTGGGATGGTAGTTCACCCAAGTCCTCAATAGTGGCAAGCTGCAAGCTCCAACAAGGCACAAAAATCTTTTATTTAATATTGGCAGGAATATAGCGTTTTGTCTGTGAAGATTAAACTTATGGGTTTGAGCCAATGGCACTTGGACGTCATGACTCGTGCACATATTAGGACCCAAGCCTTAGCCATGTTTTCATCTAGGATTTCCATTTAAATTTGTTGTTCGAGATGTGGTCCATAGACTTGCGGAAGCTTACCACTGCTGATCTAGGTTCAATTCACAGTGCATTATGTATGGCTCTACCTAAGAATCCCAAGAGCAACCCGTTCCAGGGGATTGACCCCATTCCAACTAAAAATGGGGAGCTTCTGTTAGGAAAAAATAGTGTTAAGTTCAAATAATGGAAAGTTCTATCGAAAAATAAGTTCCATTATGGCCAAGGACAAAGAAGGCATTATGTCTATTTTGGGGATCCTTACACTGTTCTGTTGCTTGTAGTTAAAAATATTGTGACAGTCCTAGAATGTGATCTAGTACACTCTCACTTTATCATCTCATGGACTTTGGACAAATCAACCTCCACGATCATGGACCAATTAGGTGAAAAGACACAAATCAAGCTTTCTAATATTTAGATAGCTAGGTTGTTGAATCATCTATGAATAATATAAAGGTGTTCAATGGATTATTAGATGTTAAAAGCAATTGAAAACACACATGATTAGTACATTAAACCAAGTTGGTATTAGGTGATCCCCTAATGTATAATATTATAACACCCTTCACCTAATACTTTCCCATGGTGAGCTTGCCCCAAGTCAAGAAGTGGATTGCATCTGCCTATCTATGGCGATATATAGTAATATGACAGGTATTTCAATAGAATTTCTCCCTAAACAATTCCCATGCAACTACATATGCAAAAGGCCTTATATTTCTTTCCACTTTATCTGACCGTAGTGTGGCACTTTGCTTAAGATGGAAAATTATCAAACAAGCCTGATGATTAATAGTGATATTTGAACCCAAAACACTTATGGACATTAATTAACCAAGCTTCTATTAATTATATCTTAATACAACCACTAAGCTCTGTGAACTTTCCCTTATACAAATCCTTGAGGAGAATGTTTGATTTGGATTTAGTAATATCATTTCCTTCATTCTTTATGACGCATGCACCCCTACTAGGGTTAGGTTGTGTTGAAACACCACTTACCCCATGTGGGATTTGTTATGCTTCTTGCTTCTTAGGGCATCTGTTAAGTTCACTGTAAAGAATGCTTCATGGAGCCTTCCATGTCGTATAAATTGCAAGCATGTATTTAAATATAACTAGTTTTTTGTTTTATTTTCAGTAATATGTTTGCACATTGTTTGTAGGAATTTATTCAAAATGGGCAAGCAAGGCAAATGGCAGGCTATCATGCAACTTGAAATGCAAGACCCTAAACACATGCTCACCTTTTCCTCCAAAGATATTTTTTGGTCTGAAATTGCTCGATCAAATGGATGTTTTGATCGTGTTGCGAAAATCCTGTCCTATAGAGTATCCGACTTCAGTAGGGGGGAAGAAATGAACCCCGATGCTCAATGTAGTTTCATCCGCCGTAAAAAGAAAGAATCAGGGCAAAATGACACTGGTTCATTGAGTTATGAAGTGTAAGTATCTCAAGAATGTATTATTTATATGTAGTTAATGATATCCCATTTATAATTTGTTGTCTGTACTGACACTGGATATTTTTTTTATGTAGTTATGCATGTTGTTATGGTCCGAAGGACAAAAGAGAACAACCAGCTAAATTTAGGGCCTCGTTTGCCAGGAAGAGGGGTTGCCAATGCCATTTTATAGTTAAGGTTATGGTTCAAAATCCTGAGGCTGCGATATTGACATATAATCTATATGAGCATGAAGACAAACAAGGATGGCCTTGTCATGGTTTGCATGACGCTTCAGGCGAGGCTAGGTCTCTGCATAAGCCTAAGCTCTCAAGGGACATAGTCTCGTATGTCGAAAGTTGTTTTTTTTTGGAGGTGCCAGTTGACTCAGTTTGCAAAATGCACATAAACAAACATGTTAACTTGGATGCGATAGCTCGGGATAGGGATTTCTTCTTGAGCAGAAAGGATGTTGCAAACATCTACTGTCGGTTGAGCAAAGGAAACTATTAACTCCACAAAAATGATGAGATGAGTGTTTCTATTTGGTACCAAAAACGTAAAGAGGATTATTTCTTCTTCCAAAAGCCCAATGATGCAGGCGTGCCTTTCATAATTGGAATCCAAACGAAATGGATGTTGGAGACAATGGTTAAGCTATGTCATAACAGCTTAATAGCCATGGACTCAACATTTGGTACTAATAAATACAGGGTATGTGTGTTGTCCGTGTTTTTTTAATATGATTATCCAATATTAAGCCATTCAATTTATTTAATAAAAAACGTTTTTCACTTCCTATCTTGTTTGAGTATGGCAGTACCAGCTTTACACATTAGTTGTATTTGATGCACAACAAAGTGGGGTTCCTGTTGCATGGGTTCTTTCATCGCGGAATACAACTGAAGATATTGCACTTTGGTTGGAGCAGCTTATGAATAGGTGTTACCAGCTCCATCTTGATTGGAAACCCAATGCCTTCATGGTTGATGATGCGTTGGCTGAGATAGCTGCATTGAGGTATATTCATTATCATTACTATTCATTTTAACTTATCTTTGTTATGAAAAAGTGTCACTTTAACCCATCGAACATTGCAGGAGGGTGACATAGTGCAAAGTTATATTGTGCATTTGGCATGTACGAAGGGCATGGCTAAAAAACGTTAATAACTTGGCCACTAGTCCAGGCATGGCAAGTGCAATGTTCAGTAAGTTAGGTTATATTATGAAGTATTGTTCCAACGATGATGTGACTGCTGCAATAAAAGGATTTGTCAATGAATTTCTTGATGAGAGGAAATTCCTGGACTATCTCAACAAGAATTGGTTTTCCGGTGATAAGTTTCGTAAGTGCAAACGACTCTTTCTTGTGTTTTTGCTTAAGTATTTCATGATTACCATATATTTTCGTTGACTCGTTTTTTTACTTTCAGGGATGTGTGGGTGAAAGGCTATCGTGATTTTCCGCATGCAAATCAAGAGACCAACAATGCTGTAGAGTCCTACCATTGTTACTTGAAGACCAAATTTCTCTCTGATCAACGGAAGAAATGTGCTTGTCGAATGGATTGGTTATTATATGTGCTCTTGACAAATGTCGAACCTGTGTATCGGTTCAAAGAAATTCTGAAAGAAGAAGGTTACTTGAACAACTACAGAAAAGAGAAGCAGCTTGAATCTTCAATGGAAAGAGCAAAAAGAATCCCGGACAGTGATTGTTGCCCTCATGAGAGCATATCTCATGCCTATTGGGTGAGGAGTCAAACGAATCCTCATAAGAAATACCTTGTCACCTAGTATCGTGGAAATTTTATAGCGTGTGATTGCCCATGGTCTATTCGCGGCAACATGTGCAAGCATGCTATAAAGGTAGATTGGTTGTATTTACTAATAGGAGATTTAATCCCCGTACCAGATCATGACACAACGCATGCTTCATTTGATACCCCTCACAAGATAGAGGCACCAAACTTACATGTAGATGGTGATATAACGTTTACAGCTACTGATACTGTTGATCCAGATGTTAAGGGACTTCAATTATCTAGGGATGAATTGTTTGGCTACCTAGACCTGCTTAGAAACAATCCTCCTAGTACATTGAGAAAGACCGAGCAATTGGTTGGTCTAGTTAAAAAATTGTTGGATGAGGCCAACACTCTTCATATTATGGACTTTGACTTCACCACTGGCTTGGGTGCTTTTGAGTCATCTTTGAAGAGGAATAAAAGCTTCCTTAGCCCAAAAAAGTAAGGCAAAAGAATCAAGAAAGGTAGCGGCTTGGAAATTGATTTGAATATCCACGCATCTGAATATGATCCTTTCCAGTTTCAATATCTCAACAAGAGGGGTCGTCCTCGTTCCAACATTGCACCATCAATTGTCTTAAGTCAATTGCATTTATTGAAAATATCTATGTGTTGTTGTTTTTGCTTTCTTCGTCATGTTGTTGATGTATCCATGCATACACGTGGTGATGTGCGATGGGGATGCTTGGAGAGGGGCAGCAGTCTACCGCGGTTGCTCCAAGGCAAAGACATAGACCAAGGCAGCAGCAGCTGGGTCTAATTGCAAGCCCAGGTACACTTCAGGGGACTCCTTATGCAATGGATTTCAGGTGTTCGGGTGAGTAGTGTTCTGCGTCACAATACTACCTTGACGATATTACATCACGTGACCAGGTGCTTCTCCCAGGGATCTTCCGTCCGGGCAGCACGACTGGTTGATTGGGAGCACACCCATTGGCAATTTCCAAGGTTTGGCGCGTGCCCTAATTTAGCAGTTGTTGTTTTTGCTTGCTTCGCCATGTTGTTGATGTATCCATATATACACGTGTGTTGACGTGCGGTACGGATGCTTGCAGAGGGGCAGCAGTCTGCCGCGGTTGCTCCAAGGCAGAGACATAGACCAAGGCAGTAGCAGCCGGGTCTAACTGCAAGCCCAGGTACGCTTCACGGGACTACTTATGCAATGGATTTCAGGTGTTCAGGTGACTTGTGTTCTGCGTCACAATACTACCTTGACGATATTACATCACATGCACAGGTGCTTTGTCCCAGGGATCTTCCGTCTGAGCAGCACGATTGGTTGATTGGGAGCACACCCATTGGCAGTTTTCAAGGTTTTGCGTGTGCCCTAATTTAGCAGTTGTTGTTTTTGCTTGCTTCGCCATGTTGTTGATGTATCCATGCATACACGTGTGTTGACGTGCGGTACAGATGCTTGCAGAGGGGCAGCAGTCTGCCGTGGTTGTTCCAAGGCAGAGACATAGACCAAGCCAACACCAGCTGGGTCTAACTGCAAGCCCAGGTACACTTCACGGGACTCCTTATGCAATGGATTTCTGGTGTTCAGGTGACTAGTGTTCTGCGTCACAATACTACCCTGACGATATTACATCACATGCACAGGTGCTTCTCCCATGGATCTTCTGTCCGGGCAGCACGACTGGTTGATTGGGAGCACACCCATTGGCAGTTTCCAAGGTTTGGCACGTGCCCTAATTTAGCAGTTGTCTTTTTTGCTTGCTTCGCCATGTTGTTGATGTATCCATGCATACACATGTGTTGACGTGCTGTACGGATGCTTGCAGAGGGGCAGCAGTCTGCCGCAGTTGCTCCAAGGAGGCAGCAGCCGGGTCTAATTGCAAGCCCAGGTACGCCTCATGGGACTCCTTATGCAATGGATTTCAGGTGTTCAGGTGACTAGTGTTTTGCGTCACAATACTGCCCTGACGATATTACATCACATGCACAGGTGCTTCTCCCAGCGATCTTCCGTCCAGGCAGCACGATTGGTTGATTGGGAGCACACCCATTGGCTTTTTCCAATGCTTGGCGCGTGCCCTAATTTAGCAGTTGTTGTTTTTGCTTGCTTCGCCATGTTGTTGATGTATCCATGCATACGTGTGTGTTGACGTGCGGTACGGATGCTTGCAGAGGGGCAGCAGTCTGCCGCGGTTGCTCCAAGGCAGAGACAAAGACCTAGGCAGCAACAGTTGGGTCTAACTGCAAGCCCAACTATGCTTCACGGGACACCTTATGCAATGGATTTCAGGTGTTCAGGTGACTAGTGTTCTGCGTCACAATACTGCCCTGACGATATTACATCACATGCACAGGTGCTTCTCCTAGTGATCTTCCGTCTGGGCAGCACGACTGGGTGATTGGGAGCACACCATTGGCAGTTTCCAAGGTTTGGCGCGTGCCCTAATTTAGCAGTTGTTGTTTTTGCTTGCTTCACCATGTTGTTGATGTATCCATGCATACATGTGTGTTGACGTGCGGTACGGATGCTTACAGAGGGGCAACAGTCTGTCGCGGTTGCTCGAAGACAGAGACATAGACCAAGACAGCAGTAGCCGGGTCTAACTGCAAGCCCATGTAAGCATCACGGGACTCCTTATGCAATGGATTTCAGGTGTTCAGATGACTAGTGTTTTGCGTCACAATACTGCCCTGAAGATATTACATCACATGCACAGGTGCTTCTCCCATGGATCTTTCGTCCGGGCAGCACGACTGGTTGATTGGGAGCACACACATTGGCAGTTTCCAAGGTTTGGCGCGTGTCCTAATTTAGCAGTTGTTGTTTTTGCTTGCTTCGCCATGTTGTTGATGTATCCATGCAGACACGTGTGTTGAAGTGCGGTACAGATGCTTGCAGAGCGGCAACAGTCTGCCGCAGTTGCTCCAAGGCAGTAGCAGTCGGGTCTAACTGCAAGCCCAGGTACGCTTCACGGGACTCCTTATGCAATGGATTTCAGGTGTTCAAGTGACTAGTGTTTTACGTCACAATATTGTCCTGACGATATTACATCACATGCACAGGTGCTTCTCCCATGGATCTTCTGTCCGGGTAGCACGATTGGTTGATTGGGAGCACACCCATTGGCAGTTTCCAAGGTTTGGCGCGTGCCCTAATTTAGCAGTTGTTGTTTTTGCTTACTTCGCCATGTTGTTGATGTATCCATGCATACACGTGTGTTGACGTGCGGTACGGATGCTTGCAGAGGGGCAGCAGTCTGCCGCAGTTGCTCCAAGGCAGTAGCAGCCGGGTCTAACTGCAAGCTCAGGTACGCTTCACGGGACTCCTTATGCAATGTATTTCAGGTGTTCAGGTGACTAGTTTCTACGTCACAATACTGCCCTGACGATATTACATCACATGCACAGGTGCTTCTCCCATGGATCTTCCGTCCGGGCAGTACGATTGGTTGATTGGGAGCACACCCATTGGCAGTTTCCAAGGTTTGGCGCGTGCCCTAATTTAGCAGTTGATGTTTTTGCTTGCTTCGCCATGTTGTTGATGTATCCATGCATACACCTTTGCAGAGGGGCAACAGTCATGGGTGTTGTTAACATATTGATGTTGTCATGTCTATCTATATGCCAAGTGACTCTAGCACAAGAGGAGAAGCATGCACAGGTGACTAGCACCTGTGCATGTGATGTAATATCGTCATGGCAGTATTGTGACGCAGAACACAAGTCACCTGAACACCTGAAATCCATTGCATAAGGAGTCCCGTGAAGCGTACCTGGGCTTGCAGTTAGACTCGGCTGCTGTTGCCTTGGTCTATGTCTCTGCCTTGGAGCAACCGCGACAAACCTTGGAAACTACCAATGGGTGTGCTCCCAATCAACCAGTCGTGCTGCCCGGACGGAAGATCCATGGGAGAAGCACCTGTGCATGTGATGTAATATCGTCAGGTCAGTGTTGTGACGTAGAACACTAGTCACCTGAACACCTGAAATCCATTGCATAAGGAGTCCCGTGAAGTGTACCTGGGCTTGCAGTTAGACCCGGCTACTACTGCCTTGGAGCAACCGCGGCAGACTGTTGCCCCTCTGCAAGCATCTGTACCGCACGTCAACACACGTGTATGCATGGATACATCAACAACATGGCGAAGCAAGCAAAAACAACAACTGCTAAATTAGGGCACGCGCCAAACCTTGGAAACTGCCAATGGGTGTGCTCCCAATCAACCAATCGTGCTGCCCGGACGGAAGATCCCTGGGAGAAGCACCTGTGCATGTGATGTAATATCGTCAGGGTAGTATTGTGATGTAGAACACTAGTCACCCGAACACCTGAAATCCATTGCATAAGGAGTCCCCTGAAGTGTACCTGGGCTTGCAGTTAGACCCAGCTGCTGCTGCCTTGGTCTATGTCTTTGCCTTGGAGCAATCGCGGTAGACTGCTACCCCTCTGCAAGCATCCGCACCGCACGTCAACACATGTGTATGCTTGGATACATCAACAACATGACGAAGAAAGCAAAAACAACAACACATAGATATTTTCAATAAATGCAACTGACCTGAGACAATTGATGGTGTAATGTTGGAACGAGGACGACCCCTCTTGTTGAGATATTGAAATTGGAAAGGATCATATTCAGATGCGTGGATATTCAAATCAATTTCCAAGCCGCTACTTTTCTTGATTCTTTTGCCTCTCTTTTTTGGGCTAAGGAAGCTTTTATTCCTCTTCAAAGATGACTCAAAAGCACCCAAGCCAGTGGTGAAGTCAAAGTCCATAATATGAAGAGTGTTGGCCTCATCCAACAATTTTTTAACTAGACCAACCAATTGCTCGGTCTTTCTCAATGTACTAGGAATACTGTTTCTAAGCAGGTCTAGGTAGCCAAACAATTCATCCCTAGCTAATTGAAGTCCCTCAACATCTGGATCAACAGTATCAGTAGCTGTAAACGTTATATCACCATCTACATGTAAGTTTGGTGCCTTTATTTTGTGAGGGGTATCAAATGAAGCATGCGTTGTGTCATGATCTGGTACTGGGATTGAATCTCCTATTGGGAAATACAACAAATCTACCTTTATAGCATGCTTGCACATGTTGCCACGAATAGACCATGGGCAATCGCACGCTATAAAATTTGCATGATACCAGGTGACAAGGTATTTCTTATGAGGATTCGTTTGACTCCTCACCCAATAGGCATGAGATATGCTCTCATGAGGGCAACAATCACTGTCCGGGATTCTTTTTGCTCTTTCCATTGAAGATTCAAGCTGCTTCTCTTTTCTGTAGTTGTTTAAGTAACCTTCTTCTTTCAGAATTTCTTTGAACAGATACATAGGTTCGACATTTGTCAAGAGCACATATAATAACCAATCCATTCGACGAGCACATTTCTTCCGTCGATCGGAGAGAAATTTGGTCTTCAAGTAACAATGGTAGGGCTCTACAGCATTGTTGGTCTCTTGATTTGCATGCGGAAAATCACGACAGCCTTTCACCCACATGCCTGAAAGTAAAAAAACAAGTCAACTAAAATATATGGTAATCATGAAACACTTAAGCAAAAACACAAGAAAGAGTCGTCTGCACTTACGAAACTTATCACCGGAAAACCAATTCTTGTTGAGATAGTCCAGGAATTTCCTCTCATCAACAAATTCATTGACAAATCCTTTTATTGCAACAGTCACATCATCGTTGGAACAATACTTCGTAATATAACCTAACTTACTGAACATTGCACTTGCCATGTCTGGACTAGTGGCCAAGTTATTGACGTTTTTTAACCATGCCCTTCGTACATGCCAAACGCACAATATAACTTTGCACTGTGTCACCCTCTTGCAATGTTCGATGGGTTAAAGTGACACTTTTTCATAAAAAAGATAAGTTAAAATGAATAGTAATGATAATGAATATACCTCAATGCAGCTATCTCAGCCAACGCATCATCAACCATGAAGGCATTGGGTTTCCAATCAGGACGGAGCTGGTAACACCTATTCATAAGCTGCTCCAACCAAAGTGCAATACCTTCAGTTGTATTCTGTGATGAAAGAACCTATGCAACAGGAACCCCACTTTGTTGTGCATCAAATACAACTAGTGTGTAAAGCTGGTAGTGCCATACTCAAACAAGATAGGAAGTGAAAAACGTTTTTTATTAAATAAATTGAATGGCTTAATATTGGATAAACATATTAAAAAAACACGGACAACACACATACCCTGTATTTATTAGTACTAAATGTTGAGTCCATGGCTATTAAGCTGTTATGACATAGCTTAACCATTGTCTCCAACATCCATTTCGTTTGGATTCCAATTATGAAAGGCACGCCTGCATCATTGGGCTTTTGGAAGAAGAAAAAATCCTCTTTACGTTTTTGGTACCAAATAGAAACACCCATCTCATCCTTTTTGTGGAGTTGATAGTTTCCTTTGCTCAACCGACAGTAGATGTTTGCAACATCCTTTCTGCTCAAGAAGAAATCCCTATCCCGAGCTATCGCATCCAAGTTAACATGTTTGTTTATGTGCATTTTGCAAACTGAGTCAACTGGCACCTCCAAAAAAAAACAACTTTCGACATACGAGACTATGTCCCTTGAGAGCTTAAGCTTATGCAAAGACCTAGCCTCGCCTGAAGCGTCACGCAAACCATGACAAGGCCATCCTTGTTTGTCTTCATGCTCATATAGATTATATGTCAATATCGCAGCCTCAGGATTTTGAACCATAACCTTAACTATAAAATGGCATTGCCAACCCCTCTTCTTGGCAAACGAGGCCCTACGTTTAGCTGGTTGTTCTCTTTTGTCCTCCGGACCATAACAACGTGCATAACTACATAAAAAAAAATTCCAGTGTTAGTACAGACAAGAAATTATAAATGGGATATCATTAACTACATATAAATAATACATTCTTGAGATATTTACACTTCATAACTCAATGAAGCAGTGTCATTTTGCCCTGATTCTTTCTTTTTCCGTCGGATGAAACTACATGGAGCATCGGGGTTCATTTCTTCCCCCCTAATGAAGTCGGATACTCTATGGGACGGGATTTTCGCAACACGATCAAAACATCCATTTGATCGTGCAATTTTAGACCAAAGAATATCTTTGGAGGAAAAATGTATTTAGGGTCTTGCATTTCAAGTTGCATGATAGCTTGCCATTTGCCCTGCTTGCCCATTTTGAATAAATTCCTACAAACAATGTGGAAACACATTACTGAAAATCAAACAAAAAACTAGTTATATTTAAATACATGCTTGCAATTTATACGACATGGAAGGCTCCATGAAGCATTCTTTATAGTGAACTTAACAAATGCCCTAAGAAGCAAGAAGCATAACAAATCCGACATGGTGTAATTGGTGTTTCAACACAACCTAACCCTAGTAGGGGAGCATGCGTCATAAAGAATGAAGGAAATGATATCACTAGATCCAAATCAAGCATTCTCCTCAAGGATTTGTATAAGGGAAAGTTCACAGATCTTAGTGGTTGTATTAAGATATAATTAATAGAAGCTTGGTTAATTAATGTCCATAAGTGTTTTGGGTTCAAATATCACTATTAATCATCAGGCTTGTTTGATAATTTTCCATCTTAAGCAAAGTGCCACACTACGGTCAGATAAAGTGGAAAGAAATATAAGGCCTTTTGCATATGTAGTTGCATGGGAATTGTTTAGGGAGAAATTCTATTGAAATACCTGTCATATTACTATATATCGCCATAGATAGGCAAATGCAATCCATTTCTTGACTTGGGGCAAGCTCACCATGGGAAAGTATTAGGTGAAGGGTGTTATAATATTATACATTAGGGGATCACCTAACACCAACTTGGTTTAATGTACTAATCATGTGTGTTTTCAATTGCTTTTAACCTCTAATAATCCATTGAACACCTTTATATTATTCATAGATGATTCAACAACCTAGCTATCTAAATATTAGAAAGCTTGATTTGTGTCTTTTCACCTAATTGGTCCATGATCGTGGAGGTTGATTTGTCCAAAGTCCATGAGATGATAAAGTGAGAGTGTACTAGATCACATTCTAGGATTGTCACAATATTTTTAACTACAAGCAACAAAACATTGTAAGGATCCCCAAAACAGACATAATGCCTTGTCTGTCCTTGGCCATAATGGAACTTATTCTTCGATAGACATTCTAATTTCCATTATTTGAACTTAACACTATTTTTTCCTAACAGAAGCTCCCCATTTTTAGCTGGAATGGGGTCAATCTCATGGGACAGGTTGCTCTTGGGAATCTTAGGTAGAGCCATACATAATGCACTGTGAATTGAACCTAGATCAGTGGTGGTAAGCTTCCGCAAGTCTATGGACCACATCTCGAACAACAAATTTAAATGGAAATCCTAGAGGAAAACATGGCTCAGGCTTGGTTCCTAATATGTGCACTAGTCATGACCTCCAAGTGCCATTGGCTCAAACCCATAGGTTTAATCTTCACAGACAAAATGCTATCTTCCTGCCAATATTAAATAAAAGATTTTCGTGCCCTGCTGGAGCTTGCAGCTTGCCACTATTGAGGACTTGGGTGAACTGCCATCCCAAGGAGGAAGGGATGAGTACTCAAAGTGGGTCTTGGTGCTTCAGTAAGCACTCCATTACTTACTGCAGGGGGGGTTACATATTACAATTGCAGCGATACTATGGGAACTTGGAAATCAAGATGACAGGGATTAAGTTTTATAGATCTAAATACCCAATCTACTTTTTTTTTCTGTTGCTTAATGCTTGGATTTAGATTTTTCACTGTGCATTTCAATTTGATCATAATGGTGGCATTTCCTTGAACAAGCAGATCGAAGACTTTGAAACAATCTATGGGAACCTCGCAGCTCAGCTGGGCAGCGAAAATGCTGTAATGCTTGTCTCGAAATATGTGATGCTAATCGTTGTAGGAAGCAATGACCTTATTGCCTATTTCAAATCAAATTCTCAACTCCCCTCCAAGTATACCCCTCAACAGTTTATAGATCTCGTGGTCTCCACATTCAAAGCCCAAGTGCAGGTGAAGATTTTAGCATTTCTAGGATCTAATGAATTCATTGCTTTGTTTATAGTTTTATACCACTCAACGGTATATAGTCTTCTGTTATCTATATTGAAAGCCCAAGTGCAGGTGAAGCTTTTAGCATTTCTGGAATCTCATGAATTCATTGATTTGTTTATACCACTCAACAGTATATAGTCTTTCTATTCTCCGTATTGAAAGCCCAAGTGCAGGCACATAAAAGACAAACTGCTGTACTAATATGAATTAATATGAAAGAAGCACCCCGTAGGTAATACAAGTTCTTTATGAATATGAACTAATATGAATTGTGATCTGCTCGTACTGTCGTTGATGCTATTACTTGTTCCTTATTTGTATTATGGGGGAAGCCGCTTCGCAAGCTACTGATTAGATTGATTCAATTGCGGAGGGGTAAAATGAATAATGGTAAACCAGTGCAGATGTCGGATCAACTTTATTGGGTTCCAGGTCAATAGGTACTGGGTCTTTCTCTGCTTTGAATCAAGAATAAAATCTCATCTTTAGGGAGGAGTGGTAATCCCAAAGGAATTTGGAGAATAAGAGTGAACTACGACTTCAAGAAAAACCAATCAAACAATGACCATATAAAATGAAGCATTAATAGAAGATAAAAATGCAAGAAGCGTTGAACAAATTATTAAAGGTTGGTGTAATCACATATCGTGGTAGTTTAAAATAATGAAAAATTAAAGATATGCATATTAGACTTCATAAATCTAAACCAAGTAACAAATAAATATCTCTTCCTAACATTTTTTAAAGGAAATCGTAGAATCAGTTCTAAGAAAGGAGATTTATTCATTTTCACATGAGTACTCAAAATACAACTAGATGTCTATGAGAAAAAGGACTAACATTTGACTATAATTGCAACAAAATGGGGGGATTGTTTGCATACAAAAGGTTTGGTGAATGAACCAACAATGTTTTTCAATAATCATTGTAGAGTTTTTCATAAATCCATGGCATTATAACTAGATGACTAGGCATTGTTTGGTTGTTTAAACATCCATGTATAAAACATAGCAATGGCATTGAACAAATGAAAACTCTAAAATGTTTCCTTAAATCCAGAGAGTGCAATGGTAGACCAGAAAAATTCAATAGGCATCAAGTAATTAGAACCACCTAAATGTTTCTCAGGGCATACAAGTTTTTTAAAAGGGTATGCTAAAATAATCCATCTAATAGAATAATTATTAAAGGAGACATTATTCCAAGGGACACCATAGTACCAACAAGGATTCAAAAAATTCAAGGATAGAATCATCAAGTCAGTTATCATAGGATTCCCTAATTGGAACAAAACTTTCGTGTACACATAGATCCATCAAGTTCAACTATTGAGGCCATCTTAACACAACCATGAGAAAATGAGTGGATTATCCCATTTATGGTGCTAGAAGAAAAATCTCCATGGATAAGAAGAAGTGCAATACCATGGAAATAGAATCTCTAGGTATGATTTATGCTTCACAAAAGTTTAGACTTTTTTTATTAACAAATAGGTTTTTTTTTACATTTACCATTAGGAATTCAAATACATTGCGAACAAACCAATTTTAGCATGAAGAATAATAAGATGACTAATTGCGTTTAGAGGTACTTTCTACAACCCAAGTGGGTGAGATGTGTCACATCTGTCACATTCATGTGGCACATGTCGGCTCCCAAATATTTGTAAAAGAATTATAAGACCAAGCACATGTTGGATCCAAAATTAAATGAACTAAATTGCATTAAAGCACATTTATATAAATATATATCAAATTTAAATTTAAAATTCTATTGAATTAAAAATTGAGCTATTGTGCATGCGTGCCACACGAGAATCATTCTCTAATAATTGAATGTATTTTGTGGAAGTGGTTGAACGAAGGGTCTCCAGGAACATAAAATAATGTGTTTGAAACATAAATTACCGCATGACTCTTAATTGCAACAAAATGGGGGAATCGTTTGCATACAAAAGGTCTAGTGAATGCATCAACATGCTTTTCAATAATCATTGTGGAGTTTTTCATAAATCCATGGCATTATAACTAGATGACTAGGCATTGTTTGGTTGTTTAAACAACCATGTATAAAACATTACAATGGTGTTGAACAAATGAACACTCTAAAACATTTCCTTAAATCCAGAAAAATACCAATTTAGTTTCAAAAGAGAGTACAATGGTAGGCCAGAAAAAATCAATGGGCATCAAATAATTAGAACCGCCTACAAAGGGTATGCTAAAATAACCCACCTAATGGAATAATTATTAAAAGAGACATTATTCCAATGGACACAGTAGTGCCAACAAGGATTCAAAAAATTCAAGGATCCCTAATTGGAACAAAACCTTTCATGTACACGTAGATCCATCCAGTCCAACTATTGAGGCCATCTTAACACAACCATGAAAAAAATGAGTAGATTATCCCATTTATTGTGCTAGAAGAAAACTCTCCATAGATAAGAAGTACAATACCTGGAAATAGAAGCTTTAAGTATTATTTATGTTACAAAAGTATAGACATTTTTTTATTAACAAATAGGATCATTTTTTACATTGAGCACTAGGAATTAAAATACATAGTGAACAAACCAATTTTAGCATGAAGAACAATAAGATGGCTAATTGCATTTAGAGGCGTTTTCTACAGCCCAAGTGGGTGAGGTCACTAGTACAAAAGCGCGGATTTTTCCACGGAGGTTTTCCACGTTTCTTACTTTTTGGTGTAAAATCCGATGTAACAGGAACGAAGCGTCGCTGTATCCACGCCTAGTCGTCGCTATATCCACGCTGGGACTCTCAGCCGTCGCTGTATCCACGCCTGACCGTCGCTATAGCGACGACACCGTCTTTTGTTGGCTTTTTACAACGGTCAAGTTGACCTATTGGCTAGGTTTAAATGTTGTCGTCTAAGTTGATCAAGATCAAAACTAGAAGTTGGAAAGGGCTAACACTCCAATTTGAAACATAAGTAGCCATTAATGTCAAGATAAGGGTCACAACCCTAGTTGTGCAATTCTCATGGTTTGAAATGAAACACATTCAACCAAATGTAGCTCAGTGAATTATTAGGAAGAAAATTAAAATATCTTAACTTCATATAAACAAAAAATGTCCAAATCTATTTAGTAAAGAGGAGGTGTTCAATACCCTCTACCGAGGTTCAAATCCCTTACAAACATGTTTTTCTCCTTGTGGGCCATCTCACTCATGCAATCAAATGATTTCATGTAGTTGGGTCCAAGTATTGAAAATATTAGGTGAATATAGTAGAATAGATAACCCCCCATATGTGGCTTCTTTATAAAATGGATCCTTTTAGAGTGTTGTAATCCAATTACATTCATTGTAATACTCCCATAATGGGTAAGGACATGCTCGTTAGAAAATTATAGTAACAAATGTCCAAAGCATGAAACATGGTTCTTATTCTTCTAACTATATATTTTCCATAAGGGTCCAATCGACCCCTAATATTCTAGGTTACCACCTTGATTGAGATTGGTATGGTGATGGATTCCATGTTAGCATCTTCTAAACCGTTTATGAATCCACAAAGGGAGTTAAACATATTTGAAGTCAATAAGACCTTCAAGAGTTGTGTAAACAATAATGCAGAGTGCAAACATTTGGTTTCCTTTGAGAATTATCAACATCTAAGTTGTCATAAGAGTTCCAAAAGGGTGGAGTAGAGTGAACCTCGTATCCATACCATAGGAGGAGGCTCTTTGGGAGGAGTAATCAAGATCCCTAACTTAGGGTTGTTTGATATGTAAAGTATTCTGGATATTCCATTACATAACTCATCACAAGTCAAAAGTCACATAGGGCGCGGAACCAAAAGTCACATAGGGCGCGGAACCAAAAATGCCATACT
>LPNX010001024.1:0-26102 GCA_001517045.1 Pseudotsuga menziesii | reverse complement strand
CAAAGATTTTCCTTGGGGAAACCATAAAGGAGAAAACCCTGCAAATTCCTCAGAGATAGAATCAGCACCAAAAGTAAAACCCAAAGACAGTAAGATAATTTCCTGACAATAGCAGTCTCTCTCTCTCTCTCTCTCTCTCTCTCTCTCTCTCTCTCTCTCTCTTGTCCTAACTTCTTCTCTCTCTCTCTTAGTTATGCAGTACAACTGAGTGTGAGTGAATGTGTGTTAAATAGAGAGGCTCCCTCTCTAATTATACTAATTACAAACTTGACAATAACTCACTAGGGCCAACTTATCTACGATAGTTTAATAACCCTAGAGACCCACAACTATGGGGACTTTAACCCTTGATCAATAAGGAGGCTTATACTCTATGACTTTACATGACTGGTTTACATTATTGAATCTCCCAGTCGGAACATCAGGGCATGATATGTCTAAATTACATTATAGATACTTCCCAAAATAAACATCGAGGTACAATACATAAGATATACAAGTGAATACTTTTTGAAGTTACAAATACATCAACACTCCCTATTAACTAGGAAGGGATTTTCTCATCACAATTTATCACCACAAGTCTTCTTCTCTGTATCATCAGGATCATCATCAAGTCATATTCATATTCAATTCATCTTCATCTTCAAGTCATATTCATTGTCAAGTCATATTCATCAAATTTGGATCATCACTAGACCTAGATAATCATTGGATCATCATTGAGTCTGGATCATCACTTGATCTGGAGCATCACTGGATCATCACTTGATCTAGATCGTCATTGGATCATTATCAATTCTGGATCATCACTTGATCTGGATCGTCACTGGATCATCATCAATTCTGGATCATCACTGGGTCATCATCACTCGTTCTATCTCAATTCCACTCATAAAAGGAAGTTCTATAGAGCCATCCCTTTTTCATGTTGGTTGTAGGCCTATCCTTCATGTAGATCTTCATCATATTCAACACTTGTATCTGAGTATGGAATGAACCATGCCAGAAAGGCCCATCCAGCACTGACATCTAACCATGGGAGGAACACATCTAAGAACCATGTCAGAAAGGCACGCCCAACACTCACATCTGACCATGGGAGGGACACATCCAAAACCCATGTCAGAAAGGCCCAGCACTCACATTCGACCTCACCTTGTTAGAAAGGATATGCACTTACATCTAGCATCATCATATCAGAAAGGATGTACACTTAGATCCAACCTCATCATGTGAGAAAGGGTCTGCACTTACATCTGACCTTATCATGTCAAAAAGACGTTACACTTACATTCGACCTCATCATGTTCGAAAGGCTCTGCACTTACATCTAACCTCATAATGTCAAAAAGGCATTGCACTTACATCCGACCTCATCATGTCAGAAATGATCTGCACTTACATCCGATATCATCATGTCAGAAAGGTGTTGCACTTACATCCGATCATGTGGGAACACATCCCTCAATCACATTAGAATGGCTCTACACTGATCATGTGAGAACACATCCCACAATCACATCAGAATATCTTTGCACTGATCATGTGGTAACAAAACCCACAATCACATCAGAGCATCTTTGCACTTATATCAGATCATGTGGGAACATATCCCTCAATCACATCAGAATGGCTTTGCACTGATCATGTGGGAACACATCCCACAATCACATCAGAATATCTCTGCACTAATCACGTGATAACACAACCCACAATCACATCAGATCATCTCTATACTTATATCTAACCATGTGAAGCTCAGTCTTCCACCATGTCAGAAAGGCCAACGGACACATAAATTCCCTTTGGAGGAAACCTCGATATGGAGAACACCTAGTTTCTCCCTAAAGTACTCAAACTTTACTCTGGCTAATGGTTTGGTCAGTACATCAGCTATCTGCTCATACGACGCAACATACTGTTGTAATCTCACAGATCACAAAGGGTTAACAATAATACACATTTAAGAATATAGGCATATCAGATACAAGAGACAAGAACATAGATATAGAATAACAAATTATATTATATCAAGAGGGTCCATGCAAAAAAGGAACTGAACCAAGTTTTCATATGGCTCAACAGCCTAATATATATGATTTACAAACAGTTACATATAAATACCTGTCAGTTCGATCAACCGACATGACCTTCTATGGCTGACCTAATCTCTAATTAGTCGGCTATTCGACTTAGTCAGCTCACCAACTAGCTCCTCCAAAATCTCCCCCAGGAATAGAATATTTCTTCATCCCGAAGAAACAGGGGAGGTACTCAAAATGTTTTACTATCTAAGATAGCTGTTTTATTGTTTATTTTTCATAGGCTATGTAGTTAGATGTTTGGTCACTTCTATATGCATACTTCAACGACCGCTTCTGATGTAACACTTAGTTGGTGTTGAAATTCTAACCAACTTTGAATTACTTTCTGGATGTCGATGGTCAGTGTTATAATTATTAATAAAGTCGACATCTTCTCCTGAATGGAAAGGTCTACTATTCTTTCCATGTTGGTTCCGATGAATTGGTCTTTTTCCTCTGCTGTTTCTAGCAATCTTTTCATATATGTGCAGATGGTATCTAGTTTCTCCAAGCTTGGGAGTGCTTGTTGCACCCACTGGTGTGCTTGTCTTTCAAGTCTCTACAGTTTGGCTGTCTCCAACACGATTTGATATTGTATTTTATTTCTCAATGATTCATCAGTTATTTTTCTCTTTTCCAAGTCTTGAATCTATTCTTGAGTCTGTTGGGTCTACTGGAATACTTTCCCGTAATAAGTAGACCAGTCTCAGAGTACCTCCTTTGTAATGAGAGATTCTTCCATGTGGTCCTGTAGCACTTTGTAAGCTTCTGAGAATGTTGTGTACTGTTGCATTAATAATCTTGATGTCTCTTCCTTTTTCTTTTCTTTTGTATTTGCATGTGTACTTGTAGGGTCACCACTACACTTTCAAATAGTTGATATGCTTTTTCTAGTGGCTTGTCGCTTTCGACTTCCATCAGCCCTGGTATTATAGATTGAACTAAGTTCCTTCATTTTGACAAGAAGTCGACTTGTTCATTCTCAATGTCGTCGAGCTCCTTGCATCTGATCTGGATTCTTGTTTTCGCTTCAATGGCTAGATTTTCTAAGAGTTGTCCCAACTCTCCTTCTTTTAGCTTTGTTGTGTCAACTACACTGGTCAACCCAAGTTGGCTAATGTGGACCATTGTCGACTGTGATTCCTTTTTGTGTTTCTTCTTCTTTCTGTCTCTTTTCCTCTTTTGTTTATGCTATTCTTCCTGCTATTGTGCCTGTGCATTTGCAAGGGGTAGACTCTCTTGCGGTTGATTTTCTTGTGGTGGGTTTTCTGGTTGCTGATCTACAACGCTCGGTGGAACTTCTGGTTGGATTTCTTGGGTGAGCTCTATAGCTGGATGTGTATCTGGGGGATTTTGTATAGAGGTTTTAGGTGCAAACGGTTCAGGTACAGATGTTTCAAGGTTTGGTAAAGGTTCTAGATTGGGAAGTGGAGGTGGATATGGTGAATGGTTAGGTGTAATTGGTGTAGTGGGGATATTGTTAGTTGGTGTCGGGTCCTTAACTTGTGGTGGTGAATCCTTTGGGTCGTCAAAGAATAGGTTGTCAATTACTTGGTTGATTGCTTCAAGGTTCTCTTCTTCCATATCTCTTGTTGGCTCATTGTCTAATGGAGGGTGTGGGATGTCGATAGGGATAAAGGATGAAGTTCAACTTGTGACAACTTGAGATGTCTTGTCAGGGTTCCTCAAAATTGTCGATTTTATAATTCCCACAGATCTTGGTTTCTGGGGTATTTGTCTAGGTTGTTGGGGGAAGAGCTACTTTCATCCACTAGCTTTGATCAATGGAAATTTGGTGGTGATCCTTTGGATAGAGGTGAGTAGTTCAGGCAATTTTTCTACGTATACCTGGAAATCACCATCCTGGTCGAACCTCTCTTTTAGGGTTTTTGGCACAACATTTTTGCATATGTCAACTGGGCTTATGGTGGGTATCTGTGGAATTTATTCCTGTGTAATCTAGGTTGGAGATGGGGGTGGAGGTGTAGAAACTAAATCAATAATGTTTACAGCCGTCAAAGTGTTGGTACTTTTTGCCTTTTTCGGTCCACCTTCCTGTGCTCCTAACTTGACAAAGTGTTTGAACTACGTCTTGACCAGAAATTTGTTCAGTACAACATCTTCTATGATGTCGACAGCGTTAGCTACTAGTTCATCTTCATCTTCTGATTCTGAAAGGATCAGCTTGCACTTTCCATTCCCTTTTGTCTTAGTTTCCTTTTTTCTTACGACTGCTATTTCCCTTGCTAGTTTTTTGATTTTGTCTTTGGTTATAGCATATTCTGGGTTGTCAGATTCAATGTATTACTCTAGTCCTTATCCTCCCTCCTGTGGTTGAACTAGACTGATACTTTTCTAAGCTAGTTTGGTTACCTGCTGTTCTGTCGGTGTACTTCCCCTTTGGGTCATTGGTGGTATGATTGCTAATTGTAGTCTGTTGGCGTCTTCTACTGGTGTTTCCTCTGACACAAAGGTGCTGATGTGTAGTCAAAGTTCATATTCCTCTTCCTTCTCCTGGTTTGTCAGTGGTTCTTCAATTACTAGGTTTACTTCCTTAGCCTTTGCCGGTATGGATAACTTTGTGCCAGATTGTCAAGATATCCCATAGAAGATATCTTCGACTATTGGGTAATAGTTGAGAGGACTTTCTTTTTCTTTTTCTCCCTGCATATACCAAACTATATTGTCGTCAAGTTCTATTTGGATGTGTGTTGTTTTCAGCAGACTTCGTTGGATGTTTTGATTCACCCTCCATTTGGTTGTCTGAATTTTCAGGTGTTGGAACTAGTTTTCCAACAGTACTTTTCCATTTTATAATTCTTTCAATGTTCTAGTCTGTGCAAATGGCTTGAACCTCCTCATCTAGAATTTTTTTGGTTCTTGGAACTACTTGTCCCTGACTCGGCACAAGTGGTACATCACTATCCATATTATTAGAGATGGGAACCTTATGATCCCGACCGACTCCTGGCATTTATCATAGATAGTTTTGAGCATGTCGGTGACATTCTGAGCCCATTTGTACAATTTTGTTGTTTCTACTATTGTTTCTATTGCTTCTAGCATATATAGATTCAGGTCACTCCCTCGACTTGTAGGTGTGAGCCCTGTTGCTATGATTTTGGCCACGATTTGTGGCATTCGGGCTTGTATTTGACTAATCATTAGCCCTTTTGAGTTTTTTCCTAATGGCGTTCCAGTTAATCATTCTAACAATCTTTATTTTATGCTGATAGGGACTGCGTCACCTTGGTTTGAGATACCAGCCAGTTTGTATATGACTTCACCATAGATTTCGACTGTTTTGTCAAAGTAAAATTTCCCATTGTGGTATCGACTGATAATGAATTTTACCGCTGCTTCTTTCGTTCCTCCAAAACTCGCCATGAACGGTGTCTTCATGTAGTTCATAATGGAGCTGTGGTTAATATTCTCTACTGCTTGTGTCAGTTTCTTGTCGACATAGGCCCATTCCTTGATTTCGGCCCAAGTTTTCTCCCATAAGGTTTCTTGTACCTTGGCATTCTTGATGTTTCTTAACCTTCTCATCAATGAGGTTTTAGCAGATTATAGTTCCTTTGTCTTTGCAGCTGTGGCTCTGGTTTGCTTCGGTGCCATCTCATCGGTCTCTTGGTCGACTTCTCTTACAGGTTCTTGGTTCTCAATTTTCTAATTGCTGAATTGCTCTATCTCTTTAAAATATTGTAAATGATATTTTTCTAGTCCAATATTTATAGGTGGAGTGGTTGACGTTTCTCTTAATGGATGTATTAATGGCAGAAGTGATGGTCCAATGCAGTCTCTGGGGTTTGCGTTAATGGTGATTTTATTTTGGCGCTTCTTTTTTATCGTAGTCATGAAGGCATGATTTGACCTTCGGGGTCATCGGTTGATTTCAATCATGTGAGTGATCAATGGGTTTGATGTTGGTTGTCGAAGCACTGGTTTCCTATCATCCTGGGTCATGGGTGTTAGTTCTGTTTTGTTGTTTTTAGGTTTTTTAGATTTTTATAGTTTTTGTCTGACAGGTATGGTCGTTATATGTATGTTTTTTTTTTGAACTTGTTTTAATTTTTGTGCCATTTTAGTCAGGCACCATTAACAAGTTTTCGAAATATTATGCCTTGTACCATCCTTAGTCGGAATGATCCATTGGCATGAATCTCTTTGACAATGTAAGGTCCCATCTGTTATGTGTGTAACTTTTTGGGTTTTCCTTTTACTCGAGTGTTGTGTAGTAAGGCAGGGTCACCTACCAATAGATTTTTGTTTTTGATATTGCAATCATGCCAAGCCTTCTGCTGCTATTTTTGGATTTCTTGGTGTTGTAGAGCAATCAGTCAATGTTCTTATAGCTTGCTTAATTGTATCAGTCAGTCCTTCCTGACCTCTTCGACATTGGCATGTAAAATATCTACTATGATAGGTGTTTGCTGTCGAAAATGTAGCGAAACGACTGCTTCTTGTCCATAGACTAGTCGAAATGGTGTTTGGTCAGTCGAACGCTTGTATGTTTTTCTGTAAGCCCACAGTACTACAGGTATCTTTTCATCCCAATCATCCTTTTCGGTATTGTAGATTTTTGTTAGGCCCTTTGTTAATGTTTTGTTAAATGCCTCGATTGCTCCTTTTGATTAACGGTGATAAGTTGTACTACGTCGGTGGTCAATTTTGAACTGGTTTGTTAGTGCTTTGATGGTTTTGTCAATAAAGTGTTAACCTTGGTCACTGATTAAGGTTATTGGGCATCCAAATCTAGTAATTATATTTTTGTAGATGAATTTAGCACCTATCTCACTAGAATATGTGTCAATTGGTTTTGCTTCTGCCCACTTGGTTACATATTCTACTGCGGTTATTATGTACCTTGTACCTATTCTTTTTGCTGGTATGAGGAATGGTCCTATGAAGTCGATGGCCCAAATTTCAAATGTCAAGCTTGGGTTTACTGATATCAAGGGAATTTATGTACTAGGTAGAGGTCAACCTAGTCGTTGACATCTCTTGCATTGGTCCACAAACGTTTTACAATGTTTGTATAGTGTCGGCCACCATAGCCCTAACTGTTGGATTTTCTTAGCAGTTGTGTCTGCTTGAAAATGTCCTCTTTCTGGTCCATAGTGTGATTCATACATGATATTGTCTCTTTCATGTTGTAATATGCATCTTCTGAAGATGTCGTCCATGCCCATTTTATATAAAAATCCATTTATGAGGCTATATGGTGTAGCTTTAATGGCTAAGATTTGTTTCTTTTTTGTGCTCATGTCCTCTGGTGCTTGAGCATTTTCTAAGAATTGAGCTATTTCCTCTAATTCTGTTGGGACTGCTTCTATTCGAAATAAATGTGCATCTGGTAGGTCATCTTCGACTCCTGTCGGTTCCTCTCCTATGTCGATTCATGACAAGTGGTTGGGTCTGACATTTAATTTTCCTGGTCTAACAACGACTTCAAATTCAAATTCTTGGAATAGAAGTAGCCATCAAAAAATTCTTCCATGGTGTAAGGGTTTGTTTACAATGTATTTTAATGCTTGGTGGTCGATATAAAAGATGAAAAGTTTGGCTAGCATGTAATTTTGATACTTCTGTAGTGCAAAAACCATTCATAATGCTTCTCTCTCTGTTGTCAAATAGTTCCTTTCTGCTTTTCTTAATTTTCTATTGTTGTAAACAATGGGGTAGTCCATTATGTCGTCCCCTGGTTGTGTTAAGATCGCTCCTATTTCTAGGTCTGATGCGTCGATGTGTATGTGAAATTTGATCGACCGATTTAGGAACCTTAGAATGTGTGCATTGACTAGCTTCCCTTTTAGTGTTTCGAATGATATGTCACATTCCTATGTCCAGCCGAAATCCTGATTTTCTCTTAATAGTTCTTCCAATGGATAGGTCATATCTGAATAGTATCTTATGAATTTCCTATAATATCCTGTATGACCAAGTAGTACCCTGACTTTTTTGGGGTTCATTGGTGGTTTTGAGTCGAGGATAATTTTTATTTTTGTGAAGTTGACCTTGATTCCTTCTTTGCATACAATGTGTCCTAATAGTATCCCTATAGGAGTTAGAATAATGAATTTACTTATGTTCAGAGATAGCTGGATTTCTCTGCATCGTTCCAACATGAGACTTAGCCATTTGTAGTGATCTTTCAGCATAGAGTATATTGTCCAATCATCAAAATATACTGCCATTGTTTTGTAGATATATTCTTGAAATGTTTTGACCACAATTCTTGAAAATACTGCAGGTGCGTTTTTAAAACCAAAAGGCATAACATTGTAGGAAAATGATCTGAATTCACATACAAATGTTGGATTTTTGTGGTCTAATTTGGCTATTGGTACTTGGTTGTAGCCTGAGAATCCATTTGAAAATTAGTAGCATTCATGTCTTGCGACTTCATTTAGGATTTCATCTGCATAGGGTGTTGGGAATGGGTCTGTTAAGGTGACTTTGTTTAATTCTCTAAAGTTGACATAGATCCTTAGCTTTGCTGGGTCATGTTTCTTTGGTTGAACAATGTCCATTGGAATTGCCGATTCCGATTGGTCAATAAAGTAGATAATTCTTGCTGCAAGCATATTATCAATCTCTTTCTTAACTATCTCTTTGTATTTATGGGCTAATTTATATGGCCTCTTCTTTACAGGTTGGACATCATATTTAATGTCGATATTCATTTCACCCATTTCATGGACTAGATATTTGAGATCTTTGTAGTCTCTAGCAAATACATCCTAGAATTCTTTTAGTAAGTTTACTATTTCGGTTGTTTGTTCTTCATTCCAGTAATCTCCAACTTTTTTTCCATTTTTGGTCGATCATCATTTGATATGTCAAATTCTTTAGTTTTCACTTTGGAATCTAACCATTCTGGTGATTTAGATTCATTGATCGGTCGACTCCCTTCTTTAAACTGTGAAAATGTAGCAGGAAAATCTGTTGTAGTCATTCGGTTGATATCTTCTTTGTCAGCTGTCTTGACTTTAAGTACTGTGCAAATTGGTTTTGTTGTTTCTAAATGGTATGATTTCCATCGAAAAATTTTCCCTTCCAGAATTTCATTTTTCATTTGTAGTCTTGTTGACTGTGGTATTGTCTTGGTTTGTATGTTATTACATGTTATTGTCGGTCGATCATAATTTTGTGTTAGGGTGTTGTTCCTGGTTGGTTTTATAAATGCCTTGATTTGTTTTGCAGTTTCGACTAGATTTTCATTTTGTGGTATAAAGCTGAAGTCTATGATGAAGTTCTCTCTAAGTTCATTCCATTGAAATGTTTCACCCCGTGCTTCTTCCATTTTGTACCATTTGTTTGGTAAGTCGAATAGTGTCGATGGAAACAATTGTGGCCATGTACGTTCGTCTTTATACCCAAGTCTTTTCCACTCTTTTTTGCATGTTCTTATGTGCTCTTCTGGGTCTTGCCCTTGGATGAACATAGGTATTTGGGATTTTTTGGTTATCCTTTTCCCTCTGAATCTTTCTACAAAGTAAGTTGAAGCTGTTGTCCATGTCTGCAATCTCAATTGATGGGTATCCCACCATCTAGAAGCTTGTCATGTGCAAGTTTCTACTAGGCTTTATAGTTAGCCATGTTCACCAATGTTTTTAGATACTTGTTCTACATGCATAACTGGTGATTCTATTTCTTTTTATCTTGGGATTTGTTTGATACTTATATCTGTTGGTTTTAGGGTAGGGTATTCTTTGCTTTTTTTTTCAAATATTTTTGGGATGATGGAAACTAGGAAACATTGTTGGACTAGTTTCTTCTGTACTGTCTGAATGGTCCGGCAACCTCTTTCTTGTGTTTCATAGTTTTCAACTTCCCAATCATATAATTATGCATCTAAGTTGTATCCTACTGAACCTTGATTTCCTAAGTGAAGTTCTCCATAGACATTGGGTTCTATCTAGTCTTCATTATTTTGTATTTAATATAGTTATCGAATGTCGACTTCTTCATCAATAGGTTCTATCCAAGGTTCTCCTTGGGATGGATGGATAGGTACTATGACGTTTTGTCCATTCCCTTTTAGTTTTCTCCTTTATTTGTCTAAATATATCAATGCTTTCATTTTTCTTCCCCATGGTCGACCTACTAATGGTGGGAAGGAACTGGATCCTTCCTTAGGGTCAATAATTTCAAAGTCAAATTTGGTTGATATTACTTTTATTGTTGTATTGACATTTCTCCAAACTCTGATAGGTTCTATTAGACCTTGGTCGGCTAATTTTAGGTATATTCTTGACTCGTATAGTCTAGGTCTACCCAATTGTTCCCAAGTGTCGTAAGTCATAATGTTTACTTATGAGTCGAAGTTGAGTACAACTTGTCGAACATGGCATCCTTCAATTTCTAGGTTGACAAGTGGGTTGACATCATTTTTATCCTTCTGATTTAGTCTGCATATGTTTTTTGTTTGTTTTTCTATATTATTGTTGTGTTTCATATTATACAATAAATCAATGAATTGAGATACTGCTTTATCCTCTTGTACTAAACGTATTAATTCTTTAACTGTGCTTTGTTGACTATCATTAGCTTCTTCTTGTTGAGTAAATTATTTAAATATATGTGTTGTGTCTTTATACAATTGTTTTTGTTTAGCTAGGTTAGGATAATCGTTCTTTTCTTTTTTTTTCCTTATGCGTGGATTATCACTCACAATTTTTGTCCCTTGTCGGGTTACTATATGCAGATTATTCGTATTGATTACATCATGTTTTTGAATGCATGAAAAGACATTAAAATTTTTCTCTTTATTGATTTGATCAAGAATAGTAGGGAAATCCTCTAATGAGTGATCCTCGACTCCATGGCTAGTACAAAATTTTAAATCAGTTATGTCCTTGTATGGGCAGTCTGCATATCGATGACCTTCTTTATAGCATGCGAAACACTCGATGGGCCGACGTGGTCGGCTTTCATGATTTCTAGAGAATCAACATCGACCTCCATATCCTCCACGATGGTTGTCAAACCATCGCTCATATCGATGGCCTTCATATCTTTGATTATTCTATTCATTTTGAGCATTGCTTCGCTGGTTGTTATCGTTGTTCTGTGCAACTGCGTTTGTTTGGTAGACTGCTTGGTAGTTTTGTCAATTTTTTAAGTTTAAGTGGCATTCGACCGTGGTAGGAATATTTACTTCACATATTGCACACCAAGACACTTTTCCATTTTTCATGCTATACGAGTAATATTTCGTTGTGTGTTCTCCATGTTCTTGGCAGAGGTCGCAGAAGCACTTTTTCTGAACAAATCAAATGTCTTGTCAGTTGATGTCTTGGTGACAGTTATCTTTGGTGTGTCTGACCTTTGAACATTTTGTGCACCAGACATCCTGATTCTTAAGGTTCAACTCTTTCAATGATTTCTGCATGTTTTCTAGCTGTTCTTCCAGTCTAGTATCCATGGGATATGCTAGGAAATCTTCATCCATCTCCACTTGTAGAGATTTAGTAAGTGCATCTTCGTATGTTTTAAACGTCTCCAAGCTTATGTGCCGCTGAATTTTCTGTGATAGACCTACAATAAACCACTGAATTAATAGTTGTTCATCAATTACATAATCCAGTTGGTTGAGGAGGTCTTTCCAACATTTTTCATACTCTCGAAAATACTCTACTAGATTTTGCGATGTTATTTTCAACCTTTTAGCTGCTAGATGTTTTGCATCTAGAGTTTTAAAGAATGACAAGAATTGCACTTTAATTTATTCTTTAGATGCTTGAGGGGTTCTCTCAGTAAAGGTCATGTACCACATTAGTTCTCTTTTCCTTAAGGCACGAGCGAACTGTGCTATCTATTGATCTTCAGCTATAACCTAATTTGCCTCCCATGTCAACTCATAGATGAACCAATGTCATCTAGGATCTTTGTCACCCTCGTATTGAGGGATATGCACTGATGCATGACCCATGTCGAACTCGCTGTCGCTATCTCCTACAGGAGGTGGCAGTGGTGGGGGTGGTCATCGGGGTACTGGGATGTTTTGCTTGTCTCTTTATGTAGAGATATTTTCGGTGGAATGTTTGTTTCCATCAATAATTTTGTTTGTCATTTCTTCTTTGACAAACAGTCGGTTCATGTTGACTTCTCCTGTCGATGTCCAACTGTAATTATTTGTCTGCAGATCCCACTATTTTATATTTTCCAAAGTTGTATTTGGTAAGGGGGGTTCTCCTTCATGTGTTAGGTAAAGTAAGTGGATACTTTGATTGGAAGGGTACTCCTGAAGTATGACCTAGTTTCCTTCCTCCGGTCGACAGATCACTAGATGATTATCATCATTTACCTCATCGTCTAGTCGGCTTCATATACCAAACTCACCAGCTCTTAGTATTAGGTCTTCTTCGACAATGGCTTGCATCTTGGTACTCGAATTCGTTGGAGATAGAGGTCTTATCTCTTGGGAAACTTCTATTTGGAGAGCTTCACGCTGCTCTATCCATAAGTATTCTTCCATGGGTGATGCCTCTTCATCCACACCTTCTTCTTGTCGGTCATGACACAACTCTGGTGGATTTATTTTCTGGTTTATCACCCTAGTATTCCTTCCTCTTTGTAGTGATATATCCCTTTCTCTTATTTCTTTCCTTATTTTCAACCTCTTCTCTCTCTCTATTCTCTGTAAATCCATCGTACATTTATGTGTCACTATCCGTTCGATTTCCTTTTTAGGTTGACTTTCATTACTGGTGATGGTATCTCCTTTTAGTCTACTAGAATCCTCTTCACTATACCCCAACATACGACCAACTATCCCCACATAGCCTACTAGATGCTTTAGAAAGCTCATATAGTTCAATTTACTTGCTTAGGAAATATTTCCACTCCCTTTCGACAATAAATTTCTCCCACCTTTTCTGTTTCTCCACCCAATTAGAATTTGGTGGTGGTTCATGTATTGATCGATGAGGTTTGACAATATGACCCACTCCTTTTTCTATCGGGAATTTGAACAGTAGGGTTGGTAAGGAGCAAAGAAATTGCTTGGTAAGGTCTATATAGAATATTTTCTAAATGTTTTCTGTTGAAGTTCTTTCTTCTATAGCTTGCTCCTTGCAGAATTCGTCAGTGGTCTTCTCAAACCACTCCGATAGGTTTGTTCTCCCCCCTTGAATCATTTTCTCTAGAAGCTCTTGCTCCTTAGTTGCTTCCGGTTTTTTTGTCCAGAAGTTTTTTCAAAATATGGAGTACTGATTCTACAAAATTCTCATGAGTTTCAGTGAAGAATCTATCCTTCGCCTGATCAGTCGTTAATATGTTTCTCCTCACATAATTCTGCAAATAATTTTCTATCTTACACTCCCACCAGTTCTTAATCTCCTATTCTGATATCATTTTCTTATAGTCATCTTTAGATATGTACTACTGGCAATAGAACCAATGTTGTAATCTCATAGATCACAAACGGTTACCAATAATACACATTTAAGCATACAAACATAACAGATACAAGAGACAAGAACAAAGATGTATAATAACATATTATATTATATCAAGAGGGTCCATACAAACACATAACTGAACCAAGTTCTCATCTGGCTCAATGGCCTAATATATATGGTTTACAAACAGTTACATTTAACTACTTGTCAGTTTGGTCAACCGACACGACCTTCTACAGCCGACCTAATCTATAATTAGTCGGCTATTCGACTTAGTCGGCTCACTGACTAGCTCCTCCAACACATACTGGAGCTTCAATGCTCCTCTCTACACCATATCCTTGATATAGTGATACTTGAACTTGATATGCTTTGAGTTTTCATGGAACACTGGGTTCTTCGACAGCTTCACACATCTCTAGTTGTCACAATATATACAAGTAGCATCCATCTAGAGATCAAATAAATTAGATAGTATCTTTCTTTTCCACACTACCTCACAACTAGCTGAACAAGCTGCAAGATACTCTGCTTTGACTATACTCAGTGCCACATAGGATTGCTTCCTGCTAAACCAGGAGATCACACCTGATCCCATACTGAAGCAACACCCTGAAGTGCTCTTTCAATCAATGGCACTGCCTACCCAATTACAATCCACATAACCTTCCAAGTTAATCTTCTTATTTGTCTCATACTTGAGCCCATAATCAACTGTACCCTTTAGGTACCTCAGAATATGCTTTATAGCAATCAAGTGAACATGTCTCAGATCCATCACGAACTGGCTCAATGTGTTCACAGTAAAGCAAATATTTGGTCTCGTATTCGTCAGGTACATCAAGGACCCAATCATTTGATGATACATCGTAGCATCAACTGCTTCTAATGAAGAATCACTCAATAGCTTCAAGTTCGATGCCAATAGGTGTGTTCATGGCTTTGCAGTCCATCATCTTGAACCTCTTTAGGATCTCTACTGCATACTTCCCTTGTCCCAAGGAAATTCCATCTGCATTTTGCCACACCTCCATGCCTAGAAAATAATGCATCATACCCAAGTCCTTCATTTCGAACTCGGTAGCAAGCGTCTTCTTTGTATCAGAAATAAACCCATCCTCACCTATTACAAATAGATCATCTACATATAGTAGGAGTACCACTGGGTTCCCTTCTTCAACCTTGTAATAAAGGTTGGAATCCGCTTTACTCTTGGTAATGCCCAAACTGGATAGGAAGCTATCAATTCTATCGTACCATGTCCTGGGTGCCTATTTCAAACCATACAGGGATTTCTTTAAATTACATATATGAGTCTTTATGTAATGTGTCTCAAAACTGAGTTGCTACTCCACATATACTTCCTCTTCTACTACACCATTCAAGAAATTTGTTTTGATATCCATCTGGTGTCTTTTCCACTTCATTACTGCAACTAAAACAAGTACTGATATGATGGAAGTATATATGGCTACAGGAGAAAATTTTTATTCATAATCTATTCCTTCTTTCTGGGAGAAACCATGAGCCACAAATCTTGCTGTATATTTCTCTATGCTACCATCTGCAGCATGCTTGATCTTATAGATCCATTTGGAAGTAACAACATACTTCCCCTCTAGTCTTGGGACATTAGAGGAAATTTCAATTTAAAATGGGCCTTCCAAAAATAATACAAATTCCATGTCATCAGGTATTAACCAATCAAAATTCTTTAAAATTCAAAAAGGGAGCACCTCTTAAACAATTTTTTAATATAAATTTGGGGATAGGTATCTTAAAAAAAACTTTTTTTTTGTTCGTATTTTCGACATATCTCCCTGTGTCTTTACTCAAATTTTGATTGGGAGAGATTGTTAGATGCATAATTAAATTCCAAATCCAATGAGTACCCACTCGGCATGCTTTTGACGGGCCTCGCTGCCCCAAAAACAAGAAATACTTGAAAAAACATGATGATGACATCATCATCATGTTTTTTCAGGTATTTCTTGTTTTTGGGGCAGCGTGACCCATAAAAAGTATGTCAAGTGGGTACTCGTTGGATGTGGAATTTAATTCTGCATCCAACAAGCTATCTCGATCGAAATTTGAGTAAAAACACAAGGATATATTTCAAAAATACAAATAAAAAATGTAGTTTTTTCTTTTCTTCCTCCAAAATTAATAAATATTATTTTATTATTTTAATTATTATTTTATTAATTTTCCTTAGGAGGCCCATTTTGAGTTGAAACTTCCTCTAATGCAACATCCCAAACATCATTCTTCAAATCGATTGATACTCTTCGATCATAGCATCCTTCCATTATTTCTTTTCTGTCGCTTATTCATAGTTGGAAGGTTATTTATCAATGAAGTCACATAATAGGGATACATAACCAAAGAAGGACTTGGCTCTTTTCCTCTCTCTATGTATCTCTTATGGAGCCCCATATTTTTCTATATGAATAACCTCTCATACCCAAGCAGGTTTCCTCTTGTGAGGATTCTTCTCCTAAGGTGGATCTACAGGTCCTTGAGGTTCTTCTATTTCTGGATCTTCTTCTTGAGTTGGATCGTTCATGGTTGTGTCATGAATTCTGGGTACTTTTGTTTCTTCAAGTTCTTCAACAGGTATTTTTTTGGATTTGTTGTAAGATGATTCTTTGTCAAATGTTAAGTCCCTGCTGATGTCAATATTATTAAATCCTAGGAAGTATATTCTACAAGCCTTCGATCTTTCAGAGTATCCCACAAATATACACTTCCTTCCTGAAGGATCTAACTTTGTTCACTTTTCTTTTGGAATGTGAATGTATACTGGACATCCAAATATTCTGAGATCATTGACTTCTGGTTTCTTGCCAAAAAATACTTCTTCAAGTGTCTTTTTCTCAATTACTCTATGTGGAGTACAGTTTTGTACATACACAGTTGTTTTAGCAGCTTTTTCCCATAGATGCATGGGAATATCTTGATCATGAAGCATTTCCCTTGCAGCTTCCATGATTGTTCTATTATTTTTTTCTGCAACCCCATTTTGTTGTGGATTATATGGAGTGGTCAACTCCCTCTTAATCCTTAAATATTTGCATAATTCCTTGAATTCATTTGATGTGAATTCTCTACCATTGTCTGATCATAAAATCTTGATCTTCTTCTCTGTGTATTTTTCTATCAAGGCTTTGAATTCCTTGAACTTTTTGAACACTTCATCTTTGTTCTTCATGAAGTATATCCATGCCTTCCTAGAAAAATCATCAATGAAAGAAACATAGTATACATACTCGCTTAATGAACTGGATGACATGGGACCGCATACATCGGAGTGAATGATTTCCAAGATTCCTTTAGCCTTGCTTTCACTAGTTGGAAATGTCTTCTTTATGTTCTTTCCTTTCACACATCCCTTGTGTACTCCATGTTTTGCTTTTATTTCTGGAAGACCTTCAACAACTTTGCTTGCAAGTAGTAGTTCCCTATAGTGTACATGTGCAATCCTTCTATGCTAAAGTTCATTTGGTTCTACCGAGTCATGAACCAAAGCTTGTTTTGGTTGGCCCTTTAATCTATATAGTCCTCCCTCTTGTTCTTCAATTACTACAACATCATCAACAGCATCAATTTGAGCACTTTCATGAATATGGAAAATGTGATTTGGCCATTTTGACCCAATGCAAAATTTGGGACATTACAAATCCTCCCTTCCCAATATTCCTTGTCCTCAAGCAATTTCAAACATGGTTGTTGAAGAACCTTCTTTCTGTATGTTTCTTTGAAGTTTCCACTGAGCTGGCCACTTTGAGTCTTTGAGATTCCATGAATATTTTAGAGAAGAACAACCATGCTTGCTACTGCACTACTCTGATTAACATCACCTTATTAAGTGGGGAATCCATCTTCTGTACTTCTTGTTTCCCAGAGAATTTAAAATCAATGGGAATAAAAACTATCCCATGGTCCCATTGCTTGCATTGCACTCCAACAATTAAGAATGCTCTCCAACCCATACCATTAGGAAAGAGAATTCCTGGATCCCATTTTCTTGTATGCATTCTTCCAAACATCATGATTAGATAATATATATCATCAAAGTATATAACAACATAATAAAAATGTACATCAAGGATGTGCCTCTCCAAACAATCATGAAAGTGCTTATACCTCCTAGTGAGTAGACTACCATTTTCCAAGTGCATACATGATTCAAGTGACCAATCAAATATGCTCCAATGACATAGGTGAAGATCGCATGTCCTATAATGATTTTACAAAAGGTTGTGATATGCATCAGAATATTCAGCCATGTATTATTTCATCCAAGAAGTGGATGAAGAACTTCCACTCAAATCTTAACTAAATAATGAGCAAGAAAAACAAGGAGACTTCAAAAGACTCAAAGAAGTCTCACACATACATCCATGAATGAGTGAATCATAAAAATATAACAATGTATGGGGCTGGTAACAAAAATTTTCTCCCATCATAAATCTATTCACCTTTGTATTGGATGAAGTTCCTCCAACATCAAATGAACCAAGTGTTAAGAAAGAAAACCATGAGCCTTCAAGTGACTCAAATGCATATCATCGGTGCATCCATGTAGATGTGCATCATAAGAAAGTAACAAGGAATGCTGCTGAAAATGTGAAGAATAATGTGCTCCAAATCATATGTAATGTGCATCAATATAATCATCCATGTGTTCTTTCATCCAATAACTGAATGGAGAACCTCTACCAAAATCTGAACAAAATAAGGAGCATGGAAAACATGAATACTTCAAGTGGCTCAAATAAGTCTCATCAATACACTCATGAATATGTATGTCATCATGTAATATCAAAGGATGTTGCTCCCAATAATAATTTTCTTCAATCATATAACTCTTCACCCAAGTGTGGGATGAAGTTCCTCCAACTTCAAATAGACTAGGAAAGGGGCAAGGAAAATCATGAGTCTCCAAGTGACTCAAGTGAACATCATAGGTGCACCCATGGAGATGTGTATAATCATAATGTAAATAAGGATTCTGATTCAAATGTAAATATTATGGTTTTCTAATAATTCTATCATCAAAAGGCGAAATAGAATGTAAATACCCTTCATGTTCCACCATCAAAACGAAACATTTTACCCATACTTCATTAGGATGAATGCTGCAAAATATGGAATTTTAGGATGTAGGAGAATGAACTAACTCACCCAAATGATAAAAAAAGTTCATAATTTCCATCATGGTAAGGAGCCATACAGGTAGTGTCATGCAGCTCCTTCAAAAGTGTTAAACCTTTGTCATAAATTGGTTCCAATGTAGAGGACTCATGCTCTTGTTTAAAATTTGCATAACCTTCATCAAGAGAAAATTAAAGTTCCTCTTCCACCTCATCAAGTGTTTGAATATACTCAAGTTAAACTTCAAACACATCGAGCACATTCAAATTTCCACATTTATCATGATCCTCCATGTCATGAGAATCCTCCAAACAATCTACCGTTTGACAATATTTGATGTTGCACATTGCTCTTTGAATCTTCTCCATGTTTTCAAGGAATGAGGGCTCCTCCAAGGAGTATATCTCCAACAGTAATTTGATACCAATGCTTGAGTGTCATGGAGTATGCTAAGGGATTCTTGGATATCCCTTTCACTTATCTTCAAGGATCCTTCAATGAAGGATGGTGCATGGGAGTGAACCTCCTCATCTTCTTCATTCTGTATTGGATCAAATCCTTGAAGCTCAAGTGGTGATGGGGAAGTTATTATTGGTTCTTCATTTGATGTGACAAGGTCTTCATATTTATTCTCATGAGAAATTTGTATTGCAACAACATTTTTAGATCTGATCTCTATGTCACCAACATAGAGGTGTGAGAACCCATCAATAGGTACTCCTTCATAGTTCAAGCATCCATCATTAGATTCTCTTTGTTTAATTTCCAAGGTAGAATGTGTCTCAAAATGATATTCAGTATTTTCAATAGATTCTTCTTCATACTTATGTGATGTCTCTTCATATTTTTCAGAGACACTTGGGAGTGAATTCGATCCTCTTCATGTACTACTTTTTCTTCTTCACCACCCACAGAAATTTATAGCTCCTTGGTCTCCTCCCTACTTGTGCATTGATGATTATTACTTAATGAGTTCTTATTTCAATTATTTTTTATAAATTCCTTCAACCAATCATTAATGTCTTCAAAATGCATATCTTATGTGCCAATTTGAATGCTTGCTTAACCTGCCTCGACATATCATCACCACATGGCTTAATGACTTTCTTCAATTCATCTATACCATAAATAAATTCAATAGGTGCTAGGACCATGCTATGATACCACTGTAATGTCCCATTTTTGTATATTTTATCAAAATATCCAATTCTTCAATTCTTTCACAATGTACTCAAATTCATCTTCTTACAACTCTAGTTATATGGATTCAATTGATCCAAAATTCCTCCAATTGATTTCAAACTTGGTGAGGAAGGTACTGAGGGGTGATGGGACATATTAAAACATATATCAGACATATAATCAACTGATATAAACAACAATTGTCTTTAATTTTCAAGGGAATAAGTTTCAGGACAAGACTAGTGAATTTGGGAGGTGGAAATCCCCCTTGGGTCTTGGAACAAATCTTTTCACAACACTGTACAACCTTCACTAAGGGTGGGTATTATAATTGGATATGTTATTATAAATTAATTAAATTATATTTTGAGCATAATATTTGGTTTTGGGGTCTAATAGGTATCCAAGGGAACTCCATGAATTTACTAGTAATTTTGAGGTTCCAACCCCCAATGGTAGATGACTCCAAATAACTCCAAATGCTTTTGAATTGTACCGGAAGGTGTATGAGTGATATAATAAATTAATTATAATTATAAATGGTATATTATTACCTTGAAATTACTTCTAAAAGTATATATCAAATTCTGAATAAGATATATGCTTTAACTAGCAATTTTGGGTCTCAAATCCCTCCCGAGTAATTGCCGGAATGGCTGCCCAAATGTGCAGAAAAAAAAATTGAAGAAAGGGATGTGTATAATAAATGATTAGAGACTCATATTCATAACCAATATAAATACCATGGCTTTTATCACTTCTTTCAATCAAATATAAAAAACTAGTTTTGGACCCTTGGGGAAATGAGATGTAGTTTGCTCCAATTGCTATGAAATTTGACCCAATGGCCAAAAATTATCATTTAATGAATATTAAACCCATAATATGATTTAATTACACTAAATTCATTAATAAATCATCAATATTTTATACATCCATTCAAATCTATCAGTATTATAAGAGTTTACAACAAGGAGGTGGGGAAATGGCATTGTTTCTTTATTATTTATCAATAATACATAAAATATCTTGGAATTTAAAAATATAAATTTATGAATAGATATATCAGAGTATTTAAATCATAATATAAAATTCTGGAGCAACAGGAGCTCCCTCAAAAAGATAAATGGCTCACCAAGTGCGCCTCACTCCACTGAGCTGAAATATGGTGAAAGAATGTGAGATGGGAGGGGGAATGAGCTGAATAATAAAGTGTCCATGAGATTCTGTATCTAAACCTGTATATTATAATTTCATTGAATCTCCTTGAAATACTCAATTTTACTCTCCAATCACCAATTAGGATGGGAATCTTTCACCCTCAAAATTGGCTCAAGCACGAACTAGTCACTCACTAGATCTCTCTCTTCACAACAAAAAATTTCACAACTGATAAAAAATATCCTTATCATGATAGATACCTATATTTTATAAACATTTATGGTATCCTCAGCTTCCAAATACATCCATAAACCAAATCCAATTCGAATTGGTGTGGCTGCTCATGCTATGCCATGTGGCCTCTCTCTTCACCTTCCATCTTCTCCCAAATTGAGTAGGAACCCATTGGGATTCTCCAAATCACATGAGAGCTCTATTGGATGCTCTATCTCGACCTGATATGTCAGATATGTCATATAACAGCCTTCATATCTGAATTGTGTCATAACTGTCATAGAATCTCCATCATTGGTGTCATAGATGTCATAAGTGTAAGGGGAATCTGGCCAAGTGTCCATGAAACTCCCCATTTGGTTCTTCCTTGCTCAAGTAAGTTAAAATTCATCCCAAATTAGACCTATGAAGTATATGGACAAGTATATTAACCTTATAATCCATCAAAAAACATTATGCTTCCCATAGATTTGAATTTGCAAGAGGAGAATACCATTTAACATAGGAATTCTAGCTTGTGTGGGTCCCACATTCTCCATGTGTCTTCATGATCAATTGCCACTTTGATTTTCCCTTGTATTTATTTATTTATCTCCTTCATTAATTTTTTATGCTATTATAATGTTCAAACATCATTTATTTTCCCCCTTATTCTAAATCTCAAAGATTCCATCCTTAACCTAGGAAACTAGTGATTTTCTTCGGTAATTATTTGACCTTTAGCGTCAATTTGAGCAATTTCATGAATATGGGAAATGTGATTTGGCCATTGTGAACAAATGAAAAATTTGGGACATTATAGTCATCAAACATTTCAAAGTTATCAACATAATAGTCAAAACCAGTTGTACAAGATCTGAAATGTGATCATAGTCATGTGAAGTACTTGACAGACCCTCCTCCAACTAGGATAATTCTGAATTTATTTGTCAATGAATGGGGATTGATACAAAATCCCAGATGTCAACCAAATATGTGGATTTGCATTTGTCACATTCACCACTATTACATGGATAACAAAATCAAGAGAGTTTCCTTGTCCGCATTACAACTATAGCATTGCTTGACGTTCTAATTGAATGGAATGCACAAGTTCCTTGGACGGTCTTGCACTCATATAGGTGTGATCGATATACATCGACCACCTTCCAAAAATATCTATGTACATGTGATTTTTGAGATGATTGGACTTCTTTCCTTCTTGCTCCCTACCCCATCACTGAAGAACACCATGCAACAATGGTATTTTCATCTTGAATGAGAGAAGTAGTTGTGAATCTCATATCTTACCTACGTAATGCAATCTTGATGCATGCACCTACTCCATCATGTTCCTCTTTTCTGTGTCTAGTCTCAAAATAGTTCAAAATATGTGGCACCTTGTGCCTCTTGTCGATTTTACACAACCATTGGAAGACATGGGCATTTTTGAATTGCCTCGCACAACCATCAGACCAAATCCAATGTTGTTCCATCTGTATATTGTTATCGTTCAAGTGATTATAGAATAATTGAAATCTTTGTTGTACAAAAGGAAAGTCATGACACCTGCCATCACTTATGTAAAAGTGATACTCCAATATAGCCCTCTTCTCTTCAGTACTATCTGCCCCATGTTTATAGGTGATATGAACCATTATGCTAATCTGGTCTGAGTGATAATATTGACTTTGAATCTTCTTCTATGGTTGAAGAGTGTGTTTTTCTACAAAATCAACCATTGATAATATAGTTCGAATAGGAAATGCATCCCTGCATGTTCTAAACTGATCATCTTTCCAACGAGCCACATGTACATGCTATGCATACTGTTGTGTCTTTTCCAAATAATTCCTCCATGAAGTTGTAAACCAGTACCTGGTAGATCAACAATAAATATGTACATATCAATAGGTTGTTACATATATTAAGTATCAATACATGAAGAAAAAAATACTATTCATGAACTCGTTACTAACCTGAGAGGTGGCCAATTGTATTTTTTTCTTTCATTCCCTCCATCGATATCATATGTGACATATTTGAATGACTACAACTTCAATTCATTTCTACCAAGTTCATGCTCATCGGTCACATGTATGCATTTGTCTAAAAATTCCATTCCACCACACCTTGGGCATGTCTCATCTACGCAAGGCCTTTGATATTTGTGTAATTTCCTTCTACGCAAAATGCTATAAATAAATTCTCTAAATGATGTTGGTGGCAATGTAGTTGAGAATTCATACATAAGAGTGTTATGTAATACACACAATATATGTATATATGTGTCATAATAATAACCATACTCAATCTGATATCGACAACAACATGTGGTATGAGTTGTGTATATATTAACATACCATGGTTTGCATTTCTTGAAGGATCTTTTGCCCAAGTTAAGTTCATTATGTTCATGCCTAAATCTCTCATATAATTCTATTTGTTTCATGTTAAGAAAATTTTTAATGTGGGGATCATGATCCCTTGAACCCCTTCTCAATTTTATTACATCTTTTTGGTTGGATTAAGGTATACTATTGTCATGCCAAAACTCCTGCATCGGTTCATTTACCGCATCAATGAGATTCATATTGGAGCATGGAAACCTGTGAATAAAGGACCAGAAATCTGTTTGACTAGATTCAAGTTGTTCTCTTCTAGAACAGTACCTACAGAGTGCTTTGATATCCAAGCCTACAAGTTTGGATGTAGGATTAAGAAGTTGAAGGGTCCTGGTGCTTTTGTTCATGACTGATTGCGACAACACATGATGAGCTGCATTGCAATCCTTTGAATGAGATTTATTTCCAATAGTACTAAATGCATCTAGTAAACTTCTCAAAACATGAGAACTTTGTTCATAACTGTTTATCATCTTTATCTTTAAGTTTCTCCTAAAAAAATTCATAGAACTAGATTTTAATAACGATATAAATAATCTACATTTATCACCATCACATTTAGAATCAAAATAGTTGATAAGTATCTATTGAGATTGATATGCAATACCGTGTTTAGAAAGTGTACCTTCAAGTGAACCAATGAGAATTTCATCGATCTGTATACATTTGGGGGGTTCTTCGGCATGATGTTTCTAATTGAGGTAGGAAGTTTAGAAATGAACCCTATACCATATCACCTAGTTAGTCTTATGTTTGAACGTGAGATTCATGTCCTTCCGTCTCTTGATGTCAGTCGGATGGTGACAATTGGAAATCCTCATGGGTGTTCTGAACAACATTGTCTTCTTCGAGCATATGGTCGGCATTTAATGACTCTCTAATTTTGTCAATTGTATATGCACATTCAATTAAATCTGCAAAGGTTTCAGGTGGCCTTGATGTGCACCTACATTTTATTCCTTGATCAATGCCACGTCCTGCTCATTCTTCAACTAATATGGAGACTGAAGTTCCCTTGAGCAAATGCTTTTGTATTTCTTGTTGTGGATTGGTAGGAAGAACTATGGCATCCTCTACAACTGGAATTGGTTGAGTATCCATAGAGCGTCTTTTATTAGTCATGTCATTTCTTTTCTTCTCTCTAATTTCTTCAAGGATTTCATTGGGTATCATCTTCCTTACCAATTTTCTTTCTTGATTGTGTGAGTTTCCCATCACCACAATGATCAATGATATATGGAACTCCTTAATGAGAGATTACCCAAGCTCCAAGCTTCATTTATTTCTTTAAAAATCAGGTGTCTAGATACTTCACCACAATGACCAATGAAATATTTTCTTTGATGCTCCTCAAATGCAAGAAAAAAAATGGTGGAGATGGTCAATGGTGCTCTTCAACGAGAGACTCCCTAAGCTTGGTTTCTTTCTTGCTCAATTGTGTCTAGATACTCAAATTAATGGGAAGATTGGGAGGAAGGTTTCCTTTGCTAGCTCCTCAAATGCAATAAAAAAAAGGTGGAGATGGTCCATGGTACTCTTTAATGGGAGACTCCCCAAGCTTGGTTTCTTTCTTACTTAATTGTGTCTAGATACTCAATTTAGGGGGAAGATTGGGAATAATGTTTCCTTTTCTAGCTCCTCAATTGCAAGAAAAAAATGGTAGATATGATCTATGGTGCTCCTAAATGGGAGATTCCCCAAGATTGGTTTCTTTCTTGCTCAATTGTGTCTAGATACTCAAGTTAGGGGGGATATTGGGAAGAATATTGCCTTTGCTAGCTCCCGAATTGCAAGAAAAACAATGGTAGAGATGCTCTATGGTGCTCCTCAATGGGAGATTCCCCAACCTTGGCTTCTTTCTTGCTCAATTGTGTAAAGATACTCCACTACAATGGCCAAGTTAATGTTGCCTTTACAAGCTCCTCAATTGCAATAAAAATAATGGTAGAGATGCTCTATGGTGCTCCTCAATGGGAGATTCCCTAAGCTTGGTTTCATTCTTGCTCAATTAATTATTTCTTTCTTGCTCCTCAATGTATACCATGATCCAAGCAATCCTTAGACACTTGTGATGGAGATGCTTGATGTCAAAAACAAATTTTGTGTGATAATCTGGTGAAGAAAAGAATGAACACATTGTCTACAACCTTAATTGTGCGCGGTTGTGAAACCTGATAGATTATTTCTTGGACATGCACTGTTGTTGTTTATACTGAAATTAAACACACACTCAATATTATTACCAAAAATGAGAACACATTTTTACCACTTAAAATGAGTACGCATTTTGATCGAATAGCGTTTAGGATCATTTAAGAAGGTAGTTCCACGACTAAGGGATGTTTCAATGTTTAGGGGGAATTAACAAGCACTCCATAAGTATTAGCACCCTAAAACCCCCTCTCTTCAATTTAACTATATTGTTTTAAAAATCAAGGACTGTATGTGTGTGTGTGAGAGAGAGAGAGAGGGAGAGGGTGGAGAGTTGG
>LPNX010001010.1:368797-504189 GCA_001517045.1 Pseudotsuga menziesii | reverse complement strand
TTTAGTGGGATTTTCAGGGAAATATGGTAGGTAAATGGACGAATGAGCCATGAAATGGGGTAGATGAGGTAGTTAACCATTTTTGGGTGTTAACAACAAAGTTCGCGCAAACCATGAAAGAGAGGTTTGGCCTGACAAAAGGGAAACGGGGGTATCACACTTCCGCGATTCAGGAGCAGCCCATTCGATTTGCAGCTGAACTCTTAGCCTGCAAAATCATACGGAAGTGCCGGCCAACTGAAGTACTTGCTCCGGTTATCCGGATTGCTATGAACTGCGCTGAGGGGTATACCTATAATTGGGCCGGATATCTTGCGAAGGAGTTTCTGGAGGATGCCCGCGATGCGCAAGAAAAAGGTAGACCTTTTCATTATTCCTGGCTTTTAATCCTTATTGCATTAGTGGGGTGGAAAGAACCCACTGAAGCCCAGTTTGTTGAAATAAACCCCGGCACGCCAGGGGCAGCAAGGTATGCCTCCCTTTGGCTATCCTCAGATAAGGACATTCAACAGATGACGAACACTGTATTCGTCTTTTATGCTATGAGTATTCACTATGAGATTGTGCGAACACCTCAACTTACCAATGAATTGTTCTCTCAATACGAGGGCGTCGCGCACTTTAGTGCCGATATGCATCATGTTTTCATTCAAGCTCGTGCAGATCCACAACAGCAATGCTTCAAATTACCCTATGTAGTCGCCGAACCAGATATCAGGCAGATAGTTCAGCTCTAGCCGGCCGAATGGCTGAAAGATTTAGGAAAAAAACCCTCTATTCTGGTTCCCCCAGTTACCAATATTGGCGCAGGTACTAGTCAGGCGCAGCAGCAGAGCCCATTGGAAGATAGAGAAGACCTAAGTGATTCGCAGAGGGATGACGACGGCCAGGGTGGAGATGGCGGACAGGATGAACAGGATGAACAGGATGAACAGGATGAGGAGTTAGTCAAGACCATAACAGATCCTACCCCACCAACGAAGTGCAAGTCACCTGAAGTAGCTGAGGTAACCAAGCCACAGTCCCGCAAAAAGGTAAAAGCATCAAAGGACAAAGATATCGAGGAGGAAGCCACTGTCACGCTGGATGCACTGGAGCATGCTCTAGAACAGCTTACGACAGCGCTTACTAAAAAATGGTTAGAGTTTGCAGAACTGCATCTTGCTGGCCTCTCAGGTATCGCAAACAGGGTATCGGAGTTAAAAGAGCTCACCGCAAAATCAGCGCCCAGTACTGCGACCAGCAGCACTATGGCACCCACGCAGCAGAATATTAGGCCATGGCCACCCAGGGACCCCCAGGGACAGGTATCAAGCGCAACCCTGATACAGCCGGACACCGATTCTCGACCCCAGACGAATATAACCGCGGAGCTTCATTATAAAAAGATGTCTATGTCAGAGTTGCACCTCTGTCAGCTCGTGATTACAAAGGAGATCCATATCCGAACTCAAGTGTCACAAGTCCAATTGGACGACACCATCAAACAAAACAAAACCTTCGCAGCACGCCTAGAAGAGATTGCACAACAGAAGAAACAGGCTGAACAGACAACAACTACGCTGATGCGAGCATTGGACGAGGCATGTCGGAGTCTTTCTGACTCCGACATACAGGAAGCAGAAGAACCAGGGCAGAGAATTGCTAAGCTGAGAGACTATGCCCAGCAGTCCCGCAGCGAGGTTGAAAGGATGAAGATAGAACACCAGCAACAGATTGCAGAACTTCAACTGCGCATTCCTCCTGAGACTCCACCAGAGGTCCGAGAACAGCACCAGCAAGACATCAAGGCTTCAGCATCAAAAATATCAGACAACGTGGCTAGTGTCGCAAAACTAATGGAAGACAACATAGAAGCATGGGAAAACCTACAGGACCATCCAGATATAGGGAAGATTCAGGAAACCATCAAGTTGCGCCAGGATGAGTTAGATGCAGTCAGAATAGAAATCAAGACGCTGCCACCTATGCAGAAGATGGCTAAACTAAAGCACAGCAAGGAACTTCAGCAGGAAATCGAGTCCTGCAGGACGAAGGTAACGATGCTGGAAAATGCGTTACAGCCCTTGGTTGATGAAGCATTAGAATTGAGCAATACTGCGGAGAGCCAGCTCAAACTTTTGAAGACCTATGACACTTTTGCGCAGGAAAAGGCTGACACGGACTCTTCTTCAGTATTACAAGAAATGGTGGAAAAGGAGAAAGCCGCTGATGAGATACTGCATAATCTCACCAGTCACTTCCTGGCCCTCGCGCAGAAGATTCTCCCACCAAAGTCCTCACAGAGTGTCCCGGGACGGGCCACTAGTGAGTCTTAGGGGCCTGTTGGGGCGCATACTCCATGTTTGGGTAACTCCGTGGTTAATTAGAAAATTTGTAAGCGGAGTTATGGGTCAAAATAGTCTTAGGGGTGTCAGGGTAAGTCAAAACCCTCTTTTTTTGTAATAAACCCGTGGTTTAAATCTAGGGTTTAGGGTTTTTTGGGTGCCCATGGTTTAAGACCATGGTTTTGTAAAAATGCGCAGTATAAATAAGTGCTTGTGTAAAGAAGATAGGTTAGGTTTTATGATGAAAGAAAGATTAAGGCGAAGCTAAGATCGGTTTTTGTAAGGAAAGGTTAAGTCCCAGCTGTGTGCGTGGACGACCTCTGCAGCTGTGTGCGCAGAGGGTTTGTGTAAGGAACATTAAGGAACGACCTGCAGCTATGTGCGCAGGGGCCTGCTACTGTGTGCGCGGCTTTTTGAGGACTGAAAGGATCTGCAGCTGAGTGCGTAGATCAAACTGTGGTTTTGTAGCAAGTTGAATAGAACACAGTTTGTGGACGTAGCCCCTACACTGGGGGTGAACCACGTTATATCTGGTGTTGTGGTTTCTTGTGATGTTTCTGTTCTGTTATCTTTTCTACATTAATACTGTATACATCTGATAAATTAGATCGCTGTTAATATTTAGCTTCGCTGTGAATTCCCTGTAGTGGGTTGAGCAAGTAACGACTATTTATTAATCCATGAAGTTGTATGTAAATGAATGGTAAAGCTTTTATAGTATTGCTTAATAAGATTATTAAGGATAAGGTACAGTAATCTCCCTCTCGGCTTGCAGAAACCTGATTCTACAGCACCCCATAGCTGTTTCGGGTGAGACTGCAACCTGTGCGCAGGTTGTTGCCGAAAGGGCCAACACTGTGGGTCTTTTGTTGGTGTGACACAAAAGGTTTAAACCCGGGTCTGCCCTATTGCCCAACAACTGGTAAGTGGTGCGAATTTCATAAAAGCCCTTGGCACAACACTGATGAATGTCGCTCAAAGTAGTCATTAGTGGCTAAGATCAAATCTTCATAATCAGATCCTGATTCTGATTCTGAACCCAATGCCACAGCCGCACACAATGGAAGGAATATCATTGATGCAGACCCCACTGCCACTGTTGCTACCGCACAGATTCAACTAGAGGATCCTAAAGAGTCAGAGGTAGAGGAGCACCTATTCCACTCGCATATGTGGGTGAAGGGGATGCCTCTACATTTTGTTGTTGACAATGGCAGCCAAAAGAACCTGATCTCAGCAGAAGTCGTCAAGAGATTGGAGCTTCCGAAAACACCACACCCGCAACCTTATAGCATCGGTTGGCTAAGCCAAGGACGAGGTATCCGCATTACTCAACAATGCCTCCTACCATATGGCATCAAGCCTTTCCAAGACGAGGTATTGTGTGATGTGGCCCCACTTGAAGTCTGTGATGTTCTTTTAGGACAACCATATATGTGGAAGTGTCATGATGTATATGAGTCACGTCCTCGCAGTGTCATTGTTACTTTGGGAGGAAAACTCTATCAAATACCAGAGTCCGTTGCACCTAACAAAGTCTCGCAAGGTAGGAAGATAAACTCCCACATTAGCAAACTATTCCTCTTCACAATTGCGTCTGAAGGAGAACATAATATCATAGAGACCTCCACACCCTCTGCACAGGGTGTCTCTGCTCATCAGACACAAGAAGAAGATAGAGCCATTGTTTCCTCATCTATCCGAGTACCTCTACAATTAAATGCCACGCATTCAAGGTGCTCCTCCAGAAACAAACCATCCATACAACAATTACAGCCTTCTCGGGATGCCAAAGGAAAGCAGCCTCTTCACTTCAACAAATGTCGCACCAGGAGATCAACTCAACACACAGTTCGAAATATGATATGGGATTCGATGCAATGGAGACCATTGCTTCCTAAGGAGGGAGGATTGATCTAGATGGAGATCAGTGGCCACCCGCCTATTCCACTGGCTCAAAACAATTGTCCATTGTGGCAGTTTCCTAGTTATTTTTCAGCAGTTTTTCGAGTCCTAAACTTTCGGGGCCGTTTTTAGGCCTTAAACGACATTTTTTTGGGGGATTTGGGGCCAAATGGTTGCCATCGGCATGCATTTGGCCGACCAAAATTTTTAAATCTTAGACAGACATTTCTAACGAGCTATTGAACGCCCAAATTGGAGATCGTATGCAAAAGTTATGACCCCGGGAAGTTGACTGTTCAACTTACCACCATGGGGCCGCAAACTTTATGACGGTTCATCTTCTAGGGTTACGTTTTGGGACTTTTGGGGTTCTCACCTAATTTTTATTATAAATAGGCCCCGTTGGCCTCATTTTGTATTCATCTTGGCACGAATGAGCGTAGCAGCCACATCTCTTCTCCGAGATAGCTACCACCATTCTAGCAATTGTATTACAGTCTGTTCTATTTCCGCCATTTAATAGAATATGTGTTTACTGTATCTTTGTTATCTTTGCAAAATGTCTGTTATTATCATTCTGTATATGTTCTTTCATTTCTTTCATGCATAAATCCGGATCACATGGCCCAGCCTTCCGTTCAGCTCTCCGTTCAGATCGCCCATCAGACTGCGCACTGCTGAGAATTAACTTCAAGCATTAAAGCATTGGAACAGTCTGCAAATTGTTTTGTTGTCCACGTGCCCAGGTGATAGGATGATCATCGGTCCAGAAGGATTATCGAGGCATTGATTTTTCCCAACACCAAGCTATTCACTTCCCATGCATTCAAAGGATGGAGCGTCTTCAGTCTAGAAGGATCGCTCGTGGCCTCTTCTTCCTGACTCCAAACTACCACCAGTCTGTGTGTTTAAAGAATAGAAAGACCTGCGTTCTAGAAGACCCACTATGTACACTACCCTTTCTCGCCACCAGTCCACAGTTGTGCTGAACAAGGAGTCTTGCGCCACATCTGAAGACCTGCTACGCTGGAGAAGGAACCTGTGCGTATGATGTCTAGTGAGAAGAACCAGACTCGCGCTGAAGAAGGGAGATGCTTATGCGCTGGCCTATGATTAATTAAGTTTTCATTATAGTCAACTAAATTTAGAGAGTAGTCAACCACTAAAGGGTCGACTTCCTCATCTCTGTAAATCATTATATAAAGCATCCTCTGTGAGAGAGCTGAAGTTAGCTAGAAAATTAGTCAGTTAACAAAGTTAGGATAAGAGTTCTTGATATGATTTACTCTTGAACATTGTATTTATGTTCCACAATATGAATAAAGAGTTGTATTCATTGCTATTGAAGATTTCTTTTGAGTAGAAGTTAGCTAGGCTCAGCCCTGATTGCTGAGAGGGCCCCTCATCAACCAGAGGTTCATTTTATTCATTTAGCTTAGTTTCTTTTATGCTTTAGCTAGTCTAGTTTAATTTCTAGTTTGTTTTCATTAGATTATAGTAAATGATATTATATTTGTTTTCTATAATACATTAATTTAGTTTTATTTCGAAGTTAATTAGTTAGATGCGTGCATAGCTTGCTTTCAATCATTTTGTTTCCAGTTATTTCATTTCCAGCATTACTTTTAGTCTTTGTTTTCAAGAATATAGAATAAGTTGCTTTCATGAATTTAGAATAGATTCAATTTTGCTCTTTCCTTTCCTATTTTGAATTCATGCACGTTAATTTCCAGTTTATTCATTAGTTTAATATGCAATGATTCCTTTTGTTCATGAATTAGTTTAAGGTTAATTTGCTATTAAATAGGTTTATTTACTGTTCTGATGCATTAGAATTACATCTGCATGGCTTCAGCTGACGATTAGTTCATTTAGGTTATTTTTTACCATTTTAACGGTGTAGCCTGCCATTCGGACAGCCTATTCAGTCTGTTATTCAGCCACCCCTTTCAGACCCACAGTTCAGTCTATCATTCAGCCCTTAGTTCTGTTTTTAGTGTTTTTTTATGTATTTTAAGATTGTTTTTAGTTTTGTTTTGTTAATGTCTGAATTATGTTTTGACTGTAATAGTTAGGTGTTAGTTTTGTTTAACATTAAAGTTAAATATAAACTGTTTTAGGTTGTTTATTAAAGTTTTATTATTTTCCTTATTTCTTTTCTTTTTGAACGTGTGTTAAGTTGTTTTTGTATCTTGAATGTTATTATTGATTTTGTTTTAATACTTTATTATTTCATATTTATGTTTTTAGATTGATTTATTTGTTTGTATGTGAGATTTAGTGTTATATGTGTTTTCCTTAGTATGTTTCTAGGTTGTCTCTTTTATGTTGTGTTATTGTTGAAATAACTTGTAGTACATAACCTAAAGATATTTATTTTATTAATTTTTCTACTTGCTTCTTTTATTAAGTTTTCTACTTGCTTCTTCTATTAAGTTTTCTAGTTGCTTATAAGTTGACTTTTCCTTGTATCCTAGCTTTCCATTTGAGTAATTAATTGTTTATTATCAATTGTCTAGTTTATTATTCTGTCCCAGTTTAATTACTTTAATAATTTCATTTTTTAGGAGTTTGATTCAGTATTTCATTTTGAAAGATATTTCGATCTTTTGTTTGTTAAAATATTTACACAACACCCTCTACCTTTGCATATATTTTGTGTCAACTCTAAGCTCACCAACCTCGGTTGATAATTAAAGAATAGGTGGATTAATTTAGATATAATTATACCAAACATGGAGCATTTTAGGCAAGTAAAGAAGATCAATGAAAGAAATATTTTGTGGAAGAAGTTCTGGAAGTATTTCAAGGAGAAGTACCTTTCTGATAGGTGCTACGATGATAAGATCAAAGAGTTCCATGAGGTGAGATTGGGACAATAGACCATGGAGGAATATGCAAATAGGTTTTTGGAGCTGTTGAGGTATGTCAGGTACATAAAAGATGAGAAGGGGAAGATTCAATGCTTTTTTAGTAGACTGCCTCAGTCCTACAAAGAACGAATTGAGTTCTATGAACCTAGGACTCTCGAAGAAGCAATAAGAAAAGCTAAGTATTGCTACAAGCAAAGCAAGAACAAACCAGATTACCAGAAAACATGGAAGAACAAGATGAATGAGAATCAGGAATCAACAAAAACAACAAGCACTGTTTGTGCCAGAAATTGTTTCTAAGGCCAGAGAAACAGCCAACACACACTCAAGATAAAATTCAATAAAATAGATAAGGTTTAGGGTTCCTGTAATTTTTTAATGGTTTTAAGCTTTAGGAACTATCAGGGAATACATTCAGAAACAAAATAAAAACTAAATCATAAACAAAAGATGATAAAGATGCATGATATATCACAAAAGATCCAACAAAAAAACAATGTTGAGGTTCATACATAACAGACAAGCATTACCAGCAAATACCCATTAACCAGCAATGAATATATCTATTAAGAAACTAAACAAGTTCAATAATGAAGCCAACACAGAAAAAACTAAAGGGGAAATGTCATATTTATCTCATAATTTCATCAACAAATGCTTATAAGAGTCACAATACTTAGCTCTGAACAAGTCTGAAGATACAAACAGTCTGCAGACCTCCTATAGCTCCCAAAAATCAGAACCCTCCTGATGACTTTCCTATCTCTCTAAATAGAGTTTCTTTACAAAATCAGTTCAGTCTAAAACCCTAACTGTCTCCATCAACTCGCTGGGGTAAAGTAAAAAGTACAAACTTACAAAATTACAAAATATGCTAAAAATAGTAAATCATTAACATATGTGTTTATCAAAAGATAACAACTAACTAAATGAACAAATGATTCATAGCCTTTTCGTTGCCTCAGCTAAGACGGCAATGCCATCTAGTGCTTGATCCTTCCTTTTAACTTTCTTCTGCTCCTGCTCCATGTCATTAATCTTCTGGATGAGCTCTTTGTTTCTCTGTTGTAGGTCCTGGACTGTCTTCTCCAACTTTGTGGAATGCATGTCAGTAGTTCTTTTCCTTTTGAGAACCTCTTTGGATACTTCTGATAGCTCCTGGAAATGATTATGGACATCCTGCAGTTCTTCTATAAGCCCTCTGTTAACTTTCATCAACCCATCATTAACATCTTGTAAGTATTTCATTTGTTGCTTATACTGCTGAATACTTTCGTGCAAGTTTTCTTCATCAAAACTAGGGATCTCAGGTATATTTTCATCCTTCATTAAAAAGTCTGAGAAATCAGTAGGAATAGTAGGATCTTTTATAATTCCTGCTTCCCTGAGTATAAGCTCATCTTCTTCTTCCCACTCTTCATTTTCAACAGGACATGTTTTATCTTTCTCTTCTTGCTGTTGTTTTAAGAGTTTATCTTTTATCTCAAGAATTATTGCAGATAATTTAGATGCAGGCTTGCTTGAATCTTCTAATGATTTTGATGAACTCTTGACTTCTGCAGGATGTACATAAGGAGCTTTAACAACTGTTGGCTTCTTCCCTTTTCTGCTAGCTTTCTTAATTTCTGGATTTTCATTAGGAGATACATCATCTAACACAGTAACTTCATTAGTGTTTAACCTGAGATTGAGCAATTTTTTCATGTTCATTCTTAGCTTGTTCTTTGACCTAGTTTTAGGTCTCCAATATGATGCTTTTTCTCTCGGCATTTTCAGCTCCTTTCCTTGATGCTGGATAGCAGCCAACTCCACTACTTCAAGTTTACTCCTCTTTTTGTTAGGTTTTGTTACTTTGCTACCTGAAGTAGGAATTTCTCTGTAGGCTTCAGCTTCAACTGTAGTTTTTTCTACCCGCTCCTCTTCTAAAAGGTAACCTTCATCATCAGACAATATAGTAATGGGGCTTCTCTGTTTGACTTGCAATTCTTCTTCATGTACAGCCACCTTTTTTGTATCAACAGTTTTCATTTCATGAGGGACCTCTGTTGGTACCATGGGCTATAGTAGCTGCTTTTGGTCTTCAAAAAGTGAGTACTTGCCTTTGCTACTAGCTGAAAATACTTTAGGCTTATTATCCTCTTCCACTTGCTCTAATATTTTCTCAGTTTTGACCTCTTCTTTAACCTCCAGCTTAGGCTTCTGTCCTAATTTTCTCATTAAAACCTTACCCTTGTCAGCTTTCCTTTTAGGTTTTTGATCTTCTTCTTTGGTTTGAAAACCAGACCAAAAGATAAAAAAGTCCCAGGTCTTCCCTTCGTGTTGCAAAACAGTGTTAATAATCAGTTTAATCATCCCATGATGAAAGATTGATTGAGATGTATTATCTTCATGCTACTTAACCCTACTGGAAATTTTCTGCAAGCTTTTCAAAAATAAAAATGGCAAGCTCATCTTTGACACCCCCACCATGTGTTGCAAAAACCTGAAGTGGTACTTGTATACATAAGCATACCTGCCCTCACAAGTAACATAGCTCTGCAGTATCCTGATTGGCTCAACCCACTCCTTTCTTAAATTTTGAATAAGGATGCCTTTATTCCAATTAGGGATGACATTTGGTAAAAGATATCTTTGTGGATCAAAGTCAAAAGGCAGCTTCTTGAACCATGGTTCACCCTCATTTTTAATCCATGTGGCTTCTGAGATCAGCTCTACTGTCAGCTTGAATTTGAGAGTATTAAAGGTCACCATGTCATTTTTTAAACTTTGAGCAAACTTACAGGACACCTCTGTATTATGCCCATCTATCTTCTTAAAAAATTCCATCCAACCTGCTTGCTGAAACAATTCAACACATCCAGGGAACTTTTCAATCCACCCTACATCAGTAGGTTCTGCTCTGTTAATTTTACCACTCTTTCCCATTTTCCTTCAGAGGATGAAACTGTATAAGTTTTTAGGATTCAATTAATGACCAGCCAGGTGATGTTTCCTTACCAAAACCTTCAGGTTTCACAAACAGCGTTCTTTACTCTTCTCTGACAGTTCCTTTTGTTTTCTTAATACAGGCTGGGCTTATTTACAGTCATAAGAAATTTAGATCAATGAAGTATTCTAAACTCCTCACTGCCTCTGATAACTGTCATTCCATTTCAATTACTTTAATGACAATCCATCTCCAGCATGAAACACAAAACCTGTGTATTTAGTATCATAACCTGCCAGAAACCTGTATAGACAATCCCTGCACAATAAAAGTTTACAAGAAAAATCTCGACTGTCAACCTTCTAGATAAATTGCAAACTGTTCAGAAGTTGGATGAGAGAAATATAAGGCAGAAATAATCTCAAACTTTATCATTTTCAGCTCTCAACAGTTTGAATATCAAAATAATACTAGGCTTTCATCTGTCTTCAAGCTTTTAACTCGTTGCTGTCTCCATCTGTAAGGTTCCAAAAACAATAAACTTTCACACCTAACCACGTAGTTCTCCCTGCAACCTAATTCTCCCTGCAACTTTAAGGTATTTGGCTCCTTTTGTATTATTTGTGAACAGAGAATCAATTTCAGACATCAAAAACACTGTCAATGTATAGGATCCTTATATCACTTTAGTTTAAACTTTGACAGAGCCAAATTTCATCAAAAACTGCTATCTTCAACCCTCATTCAGTCTAGCTTCTCAGAGCATCTTGGATGACTATTTGTTTGGCCGAAATTTTATTTTAAAGCATAATGTATCATTTCTTTTGATCAATTTGGGTTAAAACGAACCCCACCGAAAAAGCCCCAAATTTGCAGTGATACTGGCTTATCGTGGAATACCTGACTGTAGATGCTTTAAACCGCTCTCCACACTATCTGAGTACCGGCCCAAAAATTACAGATGTCTCTGCAGGCTCAATTTAACTCCAGGTGTCAAGAAGAAGAAGCCCTAGTTTTCTGGGCGACTATGAAAACCTGCACTATCTCTGCAACTGTAATCTCCGTGTTTTTAGGCAGGAACCGTCATTCTATTAAGTTCTCTATCATCAAACATGCATGCATGCAAAAATTCACTTCACATTAGACCAAATTTCGCTGCTACCTGTCAAGCTCAAACGCATTATGAGTAATGATCACCATGTTTTGCCTCACGACTTGGAAACGCTTGGAATCATGATAAATCTGGAGTTCACACGTAGCAAACAGCTCACAGCAGGGGATTAATCACTCAGCATTTGAAATTGTGACAAAATTTTGCTAGAAGACCGGGAAAAATAAAGGCCACGATATTCTTGTAGCGCGGCTTCATTGTTTTTTAACCCCAGTGCTACAAGAATATTTTAAGTGCTATTTTATCGTTGTTTTTCAGCTTTTGATCATTTTGCATGTAGTTTAAAAGCTTCTAGGGTAATGATTATGCATTATTAAGCTCAAAATAATCATTTGTGAATCCATGATTTGATAAAATGACTTTAAAACTCCTTCAACAAAAACAAACCTATGGCTTAAAACTAAAAATTTCAAAGTAGGCTCAAAATTTCATGTAAACACTAAACAAAATTTCCTAAAGGAGGAAAATTCAAAATAAAGTAAATGAATAACTTAAAAGAAAAAGGAAATCAAACCAAAATTTAAGGAAACAAAACCAAAATTGAAGAAACAAAATTCAGACTTAACATTTGGCTCCAGCTGCGGGATGAATTCCTCCCTGTGAGGCTTCAAGAACCTGTAGACCAGTGCCTTCTGTCTTCTATCTACCTGTCTACAAACTTACATTGGGCTATGGAGTATTTATTCTACTTCACTCACATCAGTATGTACAATGATCAGTGAACATGCTCTTATAAACTGTAGAAATGCTTGAGGAATTGCCCATTAACAGGGCTGGACAATTCCTCACCTTCCAAGGATTGCAAGATAAAAGTATTGTTCTCTAACACTTTTGATACCAGAAAAGGGCCAAACCAAATATTGTCAAACTTACCATGCTTACCCTTTTGCTCCTTTCTTGCATCCCACCTTAAAACCATCTCACCTTCTGAGAAAGTATGATCTTTAATATTCCTGTCAAACCTGTTTTTAATCTTGGCTCTGTACAGCTGAGCTTTTTCATCTACCTTCTCTCTATTTTGCTGTAACTCTATCATTTCAAATATTCTCCTTTGCATATCATCCAGTTCCTCTTGAGATTTCTGGAGGAATTTCATCACTGGAATCCCCAATTGAACGGGGAATACTGCCTCTGTCCCATAAACTAGCTGAAATGGAGAAGTACCAATTGCCTGCTTCACTGTAATCCTATCTGCCCACAATGCATACTTCAGCATTGAATCCCAAGACCTTTTTTTATGCTTCAGCAGTTTCTTGATGCTCTGAATAATGTTCTTATTGGAGGATTCAGCTTGACCATTGCCCTGAGGATAATAGGGAGTTGAGTGCTTCAAAATGATGTCATTTTTTTCACAAAAGGCCACCATTGCCTTGGACTTGAATTCCTTGGCATTGTCTGTTACTAATATCTGTGGACAACCAAACTGACTCAGGATGTTTTCTTCAATAAATTCCATGATTACTTTGTCTATAGCATTCCTTGTGGGAATAGCTTCCACCCATTTTGTGAAAAAATCTATTGCAGTCAAGATCCAATGATGCTGTCCTGAAGATGCTGGATTGATTTCTCCAATAAATTCCAGACCCCATTACTGAAAAGGGGCATTGACTGCAATAGTTTTCAAAGGCAAAGACAATAATTTCTACTTACCAGCAAATTTCTGACAGGGAATGCAAGCTCTTACCTGCTGGTAAACATCTATGAACAAGGATGGCCAATAATATCCAGCTCGCAAAATTTTGTAGGTTGTTACTTTCCAATACTTATGCCCTCCACAGGAACCTTCATGGGATTCTGAGATCACTTCTCCTATTTCAGATTGATCTAGACATCTGAGCAAGATACCCCCTGGATCTTTCCAGAACAATTGATCCTCTACCAAACAATACTTAGTAGCTTTGAGTTTCAAAGATCTAGCAGCCTTCTTGTCTAAATGCTCAAGACATTGTAGAAATAACAGAAAATGAACAATGTCTACATACCAAGTAGATGCTGAGTAGAAATCCATGATCTTCTCTTTCTTCAAAGCTGCTTGATCTTCCTCTTGAGCTATTTCTTCAGCCATGACATGCAGTCCCAAATCCTGACAATTTGAATCAGCCAGCAGCTTAGCTAAACCATGTCCCTTGACAAGCTTAGTAGGTCTGATATCCACATCATACTCCATAATTTTTGCAATCCATTTGCCTCTCTTCCCTTCACTATCAGGCTGTGTTAAAACATCTTTCACAGCAGCATTTGGAACAAATGAAATAACTTTTGAGTGCAGGACATAAATTCTGAAAAAATTTAAAGCCTTCACCAGAGCATAAGCTTTCTTTTCTAATATACTGTACTTCATCTCATAATCCCTAAGAGTTTTACTGAAAAAGGCAATAGGCTGTTCCAATCCTTCTTTATTTTTCTAAAGTAAAACTGCTGCAATTGTGTCTTTTGATGCAAATGAAAAAGTAAGAAAATCTTTGGTGAAATCGGGGCTTACCAACACAGGTTCTTCAGTAAGAGCCACCTTGATTTTTTCAAATGCAGCCTTTGCTTCAATAGTCCACCTGACTTCCTGGTCCTTCTTCAACATGGTTGTGATCTGTTTAATAGTCTCAGCAAAATTGGGAATGAACCACCACAGAAAATTAATTTTGCCAATGAATGATTGAACATCTTTTTTGCTCCTAAGTAAACTGATCTTCAATATAGCTTTCACTCTTTCAGGATCTATTCGGATGCCATCAGCAGACACAAGGTGACCAAGTAATTTACCTTCTTGCATAGCAAAATGTGACTTTTTGGGATTTAGGGATAGGCCAAATTTTCTGCATTTTTGGAAGGTCTGCCTTAAATGCTTCAGATGCTCATCATCTGACTGTGAAAAAACAGTAATATCATCCAAATAAATGACCACAAACTTATCTTTTTCTCCAACAAAGGCAATATCCATTGCTCTCTGAAAAGTTGCTCCAGCATTCATCAGGCCAAAAGGCATCTTGTCATACATGAATGTCCCCCAGGGAGTTGTAAAGGCTGTCTTCTCCTTGTCATCAGGGTGCATTGCAATCCGATTGTACCCTGAAAAACCATCCACCATAGAGATCCTCTGAGCTCCAACTACTTGCTTTAATACCTGTTCAATCTTAGGAAGAGGATAGTTGTCTTTTAATGATGATCTATTCAGATTTCTGAAGTCAACACATAATCTAATTTCCCCATTCTTTTTTCTGACAGGAACCAGATTAGCAACCCAGGAAGAGTACCTGAGAGGCACTATTATCTTTGCATCCAACAGCTCCTTTACTTCTTTCTCAATCACAGGAAATAAAGCTGGATTAATCCTTCTTAGTTTCTGTCGGAAAGGTTTAACATTAGGCTTCAAAGGGACCTTATGCTGAATGATTGCTGTATCATAGGTTCTCATCTCTTCATAAGACCAGGAAAACACATCTACATGTTCTTTCAGAAGTTTGAGGTATCTATTTCTTTGTTCAGCTGACAAAGATTTGGAAATTTTTACCATTTTTGGATGTTCAGTAGAACCAATGTTGCAATCCACTACATTGTCTTCTGAAGATTGAACCACTGGCTTTGAAGGAGTATCATCTTTGGTAAATATTCTTTCTAAAGGTACTAAACCTTTTGGGATGAAATTACTCTTCAACTCAATAATTTTATGACCTTCTATCTCATGTTCAGCAAACTTATTTTCAGCAAAATCATTTTCAGCAAATTCATTTTCAGCAAACTCATCTAACTGTTCATCCCCTTCATCTTCTTCTTGATCAATTTGGGCATTAGTGAACTCATCTGTAAGCTCAAGAAATTTTTTGATTTCAATGTCATCTTCAAATACCCTCCAGTGCCTCACATTATCCGGTACACATGGTCTGTACCTCACCTCTATGGGATACCTCAGCTGAGTGGTTTTAGGAATTCTGAAGTGTGTGGCAGCCAAAGCTAATGAGTCTGCAGTCTCATTATGATTCCTTGGAATATGAGTGATATTAAATGCTACAAAATAGTTTTCAAGCATATCCCATACCTCATTCCGGTATACTTTTAGCAAACCCTGCTTTACTTGATAGTTGTTCTTCACCTGCTGAACAACCAATTCGGAGTCGCCAAATGCAGCAATTTGTTGAATGCCTAAGTCTTTAGCAGCTTTCAGTCCCAGTAGCAGAGCTTCATACTCAGCAGTATTGTTAGTGGTAATAAACTCCAGCTTATACATGAGTTTCACTGTTTCACCTCCAGGAGAAATGAGTAGGACTCCAGCTCCAGCACCCTCTTTGCATGAGGATCCATCAAAGTACAACTGCCACAGTACATCTTCTTCCTCTCTACTATGTTTGATTGGCTGATCTTTTTCCACTTGTAACAGACCAACAGAATTATCCTCATCACTGAAATTTAACATGCAAGTTCCCAGGTCTTTGTCAACAGAATATATGGGATGATTAGTGGGGTTTTTATCATCTATGACTATGTAAGCAAACTACAGCTCTCTGTACAGTCTTCTATTTTCTCCACCAAACACAGGAATAGTGGCATAAGAAAGGTCCATCTGTAAGGTTCCCCCAACCTTCTTAGCCCGTGACCTAGACAGAAGTAAGCCAAACTTTGGTGTAATGTCAGCTACTACAACCCATTATCACACTTTTCATAAGCAACTGACCTAAGCTGACAACCATATCTTTAATTACTCCTAAACATTTCACAGCTCGGGAGTCAAAGGCATATAGATCATGGTAAGGTTTGGTGATACTGAGGCCCAGGGATTCCATTACAACTTTTGGCATCAAATTGTGGGAGGCTCCTAAATCTAAAAGACAATTGTGAATCATTTGGTCATGGACAGTCAAGGTGACATAAAAGGGAGGAGAAGCACCAGCCTCATTTTCAGTCTTTTCAGCCAAAGCTGATTCAATAAAAATTCTTGGGCTTTCTTCCTGCAAATTAACTGTATCTGAAACAGGCTGATTATTGGGTACATTCATCACTTTCAGAACTGTTTGTTTATATGATGGGTTCTTTATTAACTCAGTCAAAGGCACAGGAATCTTTAACTTCCCTAGTTCATTCTCCAAACTGAAATTCTGGACAGATTTGTTTACCTCTTCAATTTTAGCATTCTTCTTTTATTTTTCTGCAAATTGCTTCTTTTCTATGACAGGATCAGGTACTTGTTTAGCAGGAACATCTACAGCAGGAACATTTGCAGTAGGAATAGTAGCCTTCTTCTTGGGGGCTTGGACCACTTGTTTTGGGCCTGATCTGAGATTTATTGTCTTCTTAGGTCCATTCTGATGGACAACAGCAGTTACAACAGTATTTTCCAAGCCTAAATCATCTTCAGTTTCAAACATATCAGCATCATAATATTCTGAATTCAAAAAATCTTCTTCAGTAACAAAACCTGTAGACAATCCATCTCCAAAGTGGTTCATATCTTGATCAGTCTCAGTCTCTTCAAAGAGCAGCTGTTCATCAACTTCTTCTTCATCAGCTACATTATTTTGAAGAGGTGGGGGCACTCTTTGATATTCATTCTCTCTCCTCTCTCGCTGAATATCATTGTTCCTACGCTCTCTTGGTATAAATCTGGGAGCAAATTGCCTTCTGAACTGATTCTGGTTATTTGGATTTCTTTCAGCTTCTGGAGCAGGTTTGGCAGAATTTTTTTCAAGCTCTAGTTTATTCAATTTTGTAGTGAGAATCTTTACCAGCTTTTCCATCTCATCTATCTTGGCTTCAGCAGACTGAGGAGCAGCACTGGTTGAAACAGCTTCCTTCTTCCCTTTTCTTTCATAAAGTTGTTGGGTTGTTTCTTTCTTAAGTCTGTTTGAAGCCAGCAAATTAGACTCTACCTCCAATGCTGCATCTTGCATGTTCAGCAGGGTGATAGGTATTATTTCTCTCAGCAATAGAGAAAATTCATGGTCAAAGGCATTGGCATAGGTGAGCTTAGCTGATGTTTCAGTAGGCTTAATTTCTGCTAGAATCCTACTATACATTTTGTTAAATCTTTTGGAAAAATCAGCAACAATCTCCTATTTTTTCCTTCTGAGAGATCCAAACTCAGTTATATAGTAGGTGTGGTCCTTTGTGTCTCCCCATTGCCTCATGAAAAGATCATGGAGTTCTTCAATGATAGTGATTGAGTTGGCAGGCAACTCTCTGAACCACTTCCTTACATCCCCATCAAGGCTCTGAACAAATACCCTCATCCATACATATTTGATCTCAATGTTTTGATTGTCGGCATAACTTAGGAAAGCCTCCCAATGTTCTTCAACAGTGGTCTCCCCCTGGCCATTGAACCTAGGCATATATTTTTGGTAATCACCTCCATGCAAAGCATGTAAAGGCTGAGGTAAGACTAATGGTGCATACCTGGCTGCAACCATGCGGTCCATCATATCCATGGGAGGGTTTTGGGCTGCCATTTTTGTACTAATAGGTTTTGAAGATGAGGAAGCTTGACTGGAACTTGTTTGAAAAGGGCTCTTTCCTACTTTCAGCTGAAAGAGAGGTATTTTACCAGGAGAAGCAGTCTTGGCTTTCAAAAAGGTTTGAGGATTAGTAAAAACTTGAAAAGTGCTCTCAGGGATGGTAGGTTTTATCCAAGGTGAGGTTTCAGTTGGATGTAATGAAGCACCCAACTGGTCAGGGTCACAGAGGGCTGATAAAGATTGAGACCTTCGGAGTTTTCTTGTTGTTTTCAAGATTTGTTCAGGGTCTGAAACCCCTGAATGTAACAATGAAGTAGGTCTGCTCCTGGTTCCCACTCCTCTAGAAGCCACTGTGACAACTTGGTGAAAAATAGCCTTCAAAGTGCTGATTGAAGTCCACCTCTTAAACCAGGAAAATTGATAAGTATCCCAGGGAAGATATGCTTCAGCTTCGTCCCCAGCAACGGTGCCAAAGATGTTTGTGCCAGAAATTGTTTCTAAGGCCAGAGAAACAAGCCAACACACACTTAAGATAAAATTCAATAAAACAGATAAGGTTTAGGGTTTCTGTAATGTTTTAATGGTTGTAAGCTTTAGGAACTATCGGGGAATACATTCAGAAACAAAATAACAACTAAATCATAAACAAAAGATGATAAAGATGCATGATATATCACACAAGATCCAATAGAAAAACAACGTTGAGGTTCATACATAACAGACAAGCATTACTAGCAAATACACATTAACCAGCAATGAATATATCTATTAAGAAACTAAACAAGTTCAATAATGAAGCCAACACAGAAAAAACTGAAGGGGAAAAGTCATATATATCTCATAATTTCATCAACAAATGCTTATAATAATCACAATACTTAGCTCTGAACAAGTCTGAAGATACAAACAGTCTGCAGACCTCCTATAGCTCCCAAAAATCAGAACCCTCCTAATGAATTTCCTATCTCTCTAAATAGAGTTTCTTTACAAAATCAGTTGGGTCTAAAACCCTAACTGCCTCCATCAACTCATTGGGGTAAAGTAAAAAGTACAAACTTACAAAATTACAAAATATGCTAAAAATAGTAAATCATTAACATATGTGTTTATCAAAAGATAACAACTAACTAAATGAACAACTGATTCATAGCCTTTTCGCTGCCTCAGCTAAGAGGGCAATGCCATCTAGTGCTTGATCCTTCCTTTTAACTTTCTTCTGCTCCTGGTCCATGTCATTAATCTTCTGGATGAGCTCTTTGTTTCTCTGTTGTAGGTCCTGGACTGTCTTCTCCAACTTTGTGGAATGCATGTCAGTAGTTCTTTTCCTTTTGAGAACCTCTTTGGATACTTCTGATAGCTCATGGAAATGATTATGGACATCCTGCAGTTCTTCTATAAGCCCTCTGTTAACTTTCATCAACCCATCATTAACATCTTGTAAGTATTTCATCTGTTGCTTATACTGCTAAATACTTTTGTGCAAGTTTTCTTCATCAAAACTACGGATCTCAGGTATATTTGCATCCTTCATTAAAAAGTCTAAGAAATCAGTAGGAATAGTAGGCTCTTTTATAATTCCTGCTTCCCTGAGTATAAGCTCGTCTTCTTCTTCCCACTCTTGATTTTCAACAGGACATATTTTATCTTTCTCTTCTTGCTACTGTTTTAAGAGTTTATCTTTTATCTCAAGAATTATTGCAGATAATTTAGATGCAGGCTTGCTTGAATATTCTAATGATTTTGATGAACTCTTGACTTCTGCAGGATGTACATAAGGAGCTTTTACAGCTGCTGGCTTCTTCCCTTTTCTGCTAGCTTTCTTAATTTCTGGATTTTCATCAGGAGATACATCATCTAACACAGTAACTTCATTAGTGTTTAACCTGGGATTGAGCAATTTTTTCATGTTCAGTCTTAGCTTGTTCTTTGACCTAGTTTTAGGTCTCCAATATGATGCTTTTTCTCTCGGCATTTTCAGCTCCTTTCCTTGATGCTGGATAGCAGCCAACTCCACTACTTCAAGTTTACTCCTCTTTCTATTAGGTTTTGTTACTTTTCTACCTGAAGTAGGAATTTCTCTGTAGGCTTCAGCTTCAACTGTAGTTTTTTCTACCCGCTCCTCTTCTAAAAGGTAACCTTCATCATCAGACAATATAGTAATGGGGCTTCTCTGTTTGACTTGCAATTCTTCTTCATGTACAACCACCTTTTTTGTATCAACAATTTTCATTTCATGAGGGACCTCTGTTGGTACCATGGGCTGTAGCAGCTGCTTTTGTTCTTCAAACAGTGAGTACTTGCCTTTACTACTAGCTGAAAATACTTTAGGCTTATTATCCTCTTCCACTTGCTCTGATATTTTCTCAGTTTTGACCTCTTCTTTAACCTCCAGCTTAGGCTTCTGTCCTAATTTTCTCATTAAAACCTTACCCTTGTCAGCTTGCCTTTTAGGTTTTTGATCTTCTTCTTTGGTTTGAAAACCAGACCAAAAGATAAAAAATTCCCAGGTCTTCCCTTCATGTTGCAAAATAGTGTTAATAATCAGTTTAATTAGCCCATGATGAAAGATTGATTGAGATGTATGATCTTCATGCTGCTTAACTGTACTGGACATTTTCTGCAAGCTTTTCAAAAAGAAAAATGGCAAGCTCATCTTTGACACCCCCACCATGTGTTGCAAAAACCTGAAGTGGTACTTGTATACATAAGCGTACCTTCCCTCACAAGTAACATAGCTCTGCAGTATCCTGATTGGCTCAACCCACTCCTTTCTAAAATTTTGAATAAGGATGCCTTTATTCCAATCAGGGATGACATTTGGTAAAAGATATCTTTGTGGATCAAAGTCAAAAGGTAGCTTCTTGAACCATGGTTCACCCTCATTTTTAATCCCTGTGGCTTCTGAGATCAGCTCTACTGTCAGCTTGACTTTGAGAGTATTAAAGGTCACCATGTCATTTTTTAAACTTTGAGCAAACTTACAGGACACCTCTGTATTATGCCAATCTATCTTCTTAAAAAAGTCCATCCAACCAGCTTGCTGAAACAATTCAACACATCCAGGGAAATTTTCAATCCACCCTACATCAGTAGGTTCTGCTCTGTTAATTTTACCACTCTTTCCCATTTTCCTTCAGAGGATGAAACTGTATAAGTTTTTAGGATTCAATTAATGACCATCCAGGTGATGTTTCCTTTCCAAAACCTTAAGGTTTCACAAACAGCTTTCTTTACTCTTCTCTGATAGTTCCTTTTGTTTTCTTAATACAGGCTGGGCTTATTTACAGTCATAAGAAATTTAGATCAATGAAGTATTCTAAACTCCTCACTGCCTCTGATAACTGTCATTCCATTTCAATTACTCTAATGACAGTCCATCTCCAGCATGAAACATAAAACCTGTGTATTTAGTATCATAACCTACCAGAAACCTGTATAGACAATCCCTGCACAATAAAAGTTTACAAGAAAAATCTCGACTGTCAACCTTCTAGATAAATTGCAGACTGTTCAGAAGTTGGATGAGAGAAATATAAGGCAGAAATAATCTCAAACTTTATCATTTTCAGCTCTAAACAGTTTGAATATCAAAATAATACTAGGCTTTCATCTATCTTCAATCTTTTAACTCGTTGTTGTCTCCATCTGTAAGGTTCCAAAAACAATAAACTTTCACACCTAACCACGTAGGTCTCCCTGCAACCTAAGTCTCCCTGCAACTTTAAGGTATTTGGCTCCTTTTGTATTATTTGTGAACAGAGAATCAATTTCAGACATCAAAAACACTGTCAATGTATAGGATCCTTACATCACTTTAGTTTAAACTTTGACAGAGTCAAATTTCATCAAAAACTGCTATCTTCAACCCTCATTCAGTCTAGCTTCTCAGAGCATCTTGGATGACTATTTGTCTGGCCAAAATTTTATTTTAAAGCATAATGTATCATTTCTTTTGATCAATTTGGTTTAAAACGAACCCCACCGAAAAAGCCCCAAATTTGCAGTGATATTGGCTTATCATGGAATACCTGACTGTATATGCTTTAAACCGCTCTCCACGCTATCTGAGTACCGGCCCGAAAATTACAGATGTCTCTGTAGGCTCAATTTAACTCCAGGTGTCAAGAAGAAGAAGCCCTAGTTTTCTGGGCGACTATGAAAACCTGCACTATCTCTGCAACTGTAATCTCCGTGTTTTTAGGCCGGAACCGTCATTCTATTAAGTTCTCTATCATCAAACATGCATGCATGCAAAAATTCACTTCGCATTAGACCAAATTTCGCTGCTACCTGTCAAGCTCAAACGCATTATGAGTAATGATCACCACGTTTTGCCTCACGACTTGGAAACGCTTGGAATCATGATAAATCTGGAGTTCACACGTAGCAAACAGCTCACAGCAGGGGATTAATCACTCAGCATTTGAAATCGTGACAAAATTTTGCTAGAAAACCGGGAAAAATAAAGTCCACGATATTCATGTAGCGCGGCTTCATTGTTTTTTAACCCCAACGCTACAAGAATATTTTAAGTGCTATTTTATCGCTATTTTTCAGCTTTTGATCATTTTGCATGTAGTTTAAAAGATGCTAGGGTAATGATTATGCATTATTAAGCTCAAAATAATCATTTGTGAATCCATGATTTGATAAAATGACTTTAAAACTCCTTCAACAAAAACAAACCTATGGCTTAAAACTAAAAATTTCAAAGTAGGCTCAAAATTTCATGTAAACACTAAACAAAATTTCCTAAAGGAGGAAAAATCAAAATAAAGTAAATGAATAACTTAAAAGAAAAAGGAAATCAAACCAAAATTTAAGGAAACAAAACCAAAATTGAAGAAACAAAATTCAGACTTAACAAGCACAAGTTGGGAAGCAGCCAGCTAGAGCGACGGGAGAGAAGCCAAAAAATCCACAGCAGAACAAAGCACTACTCCAATGTTGGAAATGTGGAGGACCCCATATGCGCAAGTATTTTCCACTTGATAATGAAAATGCAAGGCCAGCATACAATGTTCAAAATGAAGAAACAATGGGACAAGTAGCAAGGGTCGTACCTAAAATTTATGCAGCACTGGAAGATCGTCAAGCATATCACCAGTCAACGGTGGTTGAAGTTGCAGGTAAGATTGTTGAGCAATCTATTTCTATTTTGATTGAACCTGGTTCTACTCATAGTTATATTACTCCTAGAGTAGTAGAGGTTTGTGCTCTTAGGAAGGTAAAGCATAGAAAGTCTTATTTATTTCAGCTAGCAATTGGACCTAAGAGAAAAGTTAATGAAGTAGTGGAGAAATGCCCATTGGTGATGAAAGGGTTGATCACTTGTGTATATATGAATGTTCTACCACTTGGTTCCTATGATGTTCTCATTGGAATGTATTGGTTAGAATCTCACAAAGTGAAGCTTGTCTATTATAATAAGACTTTTGAATGCATGGATGAAGAAGAGAACCCAGTAGTTGTAAGAGGCATTCCAAAGGTAATCTCGGTAAGGCAGATTTCAGCAATGCAGTTAAAGAAGTTTTGTAGAAAAGTTTTTCAGTTGTATGTAGCTCATATTGAGGAGGTAGCAGAGAATGAAACTCCTACGTTGGAAGACTATCCTATGTTGCAATACTTTAAGTATGTTTTTCTCGATGACGTTCCAGGACTTCCTCCAAAGAGGGACATATATTTCACAATTGAACTTGTGCCAGGAGCAGCACCAGTGTCAAGAGCACCCTACAGAATGAGTACACCTGAAATGTTAGAGTTGAAGATGCAACTGCAAGAATTGTTGGAGAAAAATTATATCAGGCAAAGCGTGTCTCCTTGGGGAGCACCAGTTCTGTTTGTAAAGAATAAAGATGGTACAATCAGATTGTGTATTGATTACAGCAGTTGAATAAAGTCACGGTGAAGAACCAATATCCCTTGCCAAGAATTGATGACCTCTTTGATCAAATGAAAGGATCAAAGGTATTTTCCAAGATTGAGTTGAGGTCTGGATACCATCAAGTGAGAATCAATGATGAATACATTCATAAGACAGCCTTTAGGACAATGTATGGACATTATGAGTTTGTAGTGGTACCATTTGGACTCACAAATGCACCAACAACATTTATGTGCCTTATGAATAGTGTCTTCAGGAGGTATTTGGACAAATTCATTCTTGTTTTCCTTGATGACATTCTTGTATCTAAGAATGAAGAAGAGAATGAAGAACATTTAAAACTAACATTGCAATTACTCAGAGAACATCAGCTATATGCAAAGCTAAGAAAGTTTGACTTCTATAGGGATAGAATTCAGTAATTGGGTCACATTATTTCAGAGGAGGGTATATATGTAGACCCTGAGAGGATTGAAGCTATTAAGATTTGGCCTACTCTAAAGAATGTGACAGAGGTAAGATATTTTATGGGGATTGTAGGATACTACAAGAGATTCATTGAAGGATTCTCCAAGGTTGCACATGCTATCACTTCTTTTCAAAGGAAGGGGATAAAGTTCAAATGGACCTTGAAGTGTGAAGAAAGTCTCTAGCAGTTGAAGTATCTTCTCACTAGTGCACTGGTCTTAAAAGTTGCAGACCCAGAGAAATATTTTGTGGTATGTACAGATTTATGTGGTCAAGGACCTGGAGGAGTTCTTATGTAGGACAATCATGTGATATGTTATGAATCCATGAACTTAAAGGAGCACGAAAAGAACTATGCCACTCATGATCTAGAATTTGCAGCCATATTACATGCTCTCAAGATGTGGAGACATTATTTGATGGGAAGAATATTTGAGCTAAGGACAGAACATTGTGGTCTTAAATATTTGTTTAATCAGCCTACTTTGAATGCTAGGCAAGCAAGATGGTTGGAGTTTTTATGTGAGTTTGATTTTGAAATCAAGCACATAAAAGGAAAAGAGAATAAGGTAGCTAATGCACTCAACAGGAAGGTGCAGGAAATGCATGTGGAATCTCTTAGTATTTGTCAGTTAGATTTGAGGCAACATATTGCTAATCATGTTGTTGAAGATGAATTGTATGCACAAGTCAAGGACAAGTTCCAGCAGAAAAGCTTTGAAAAGAAGTATGAGGGATATAAATTGGAAGAAGACGGACTTCTTACCTATAAGAACAGAGTCTATCTTCCAAATATAGAAAATTTGAGGATAATGGTTATGGATGAGATCCATCAAGATCCATAGTGTGGTCATCCAAGATATTAGAAGATGATTTCTACAGCCAGAAAGCAGTACTTTTGGCCAAGAATGAAAAAGGACATAGCGGAATATATTTCAAGGTGCATGAAGTGTCATCAAGTGAAGGTTAAACATCAACATCCAGCAGGTTTGTTGCATCCTTTTCCAGTTCCAGAATGAAAATGGGAATTTATTTCTATGGATTTTATTACAGGATTGCCAATGACTTGGAGACAACATGATTCCATCATGGTTGTGGTAGACAAGTTGACAAAGGTAGCACATTTTATATCGATTAATTCTACGCATAAGACTGATGACATTGCAAAGATATTCATGAAGGAAATTTTCAAACTGCATGGATTTCCTAAGGCAATAGTCTCTGACAGAGATGTCAAGTTTACTTCCAATTTTTGGAAGGGGTTGTTCACAGATTTTGGTACAAAGTTGAATTTCAGCACTTCCTACCATCCTCGGACTCATGGACAGACCGAGAGAGTTAACCAAGTGTTGGAAGACATGCTTCGCATGTATGTGATGGACAAACCATCCAAGTGGGAAGATTATTTACACCTAGTAGAGTTTGCTTATAACAATGGGCAACAAGAATCCTTGGGGATGGTTCCATATGAAGCATTGTATGGAACAAGGTGTAGGACACTAGTGACTTGGGATAATCCATTGAACAAGGTTGTGCTTGGCCCAGAATTGCTCAAGGAGATGGAGCAAGAAGTTGTGAAGATCAGGTAGAATTTGAAGGCAGCCCAGGACAGACAGAAAATTTATGCAGATAAGCATAGGGTGAACAGAGAATTTAGTGTTGGGGATCATGTTTACCTCAGAGTGAAGGAAAAGAAGAGTTCCTTGAAGCTTGGAAGTTGTGCCAAGTTGTCACCTAAATAGTGTGGGTCGTTTTGAAATGCTTGAAAGAATAGGGTCAGTTGCATATAGACTTGCATTTCCTACTAGCACTATTCTTTGCTTAAGAAATATATACATGATCCTAACCATGTAATAAATTGGGATGTGATTCAGGTGGAACCAGAGGGAGAGTTCCAAATCGATCCTATGCGAATACTCGCCAGGAAGTTCACAATGCTCCGGAACCGAGCAATAGGACATGTGAAGGTGCAATGGGAGCACTATGGTCCTGAAGAAGCTACGTGGGAGCTAGAGGATGTCATGCGATTGACACATATGTTTTTGTTCGAATCTACGGATTGCTAAGGGTAGTACCATCAAGCATTTTTGTTCAATGTTGTAAAGCACTGAGGACAGTGTTGTTGAAGGGGGAGGGGAATGTAACACCATGGTTTTGACCCCATTTGCATTTAAATAAATGATGTAAATAATCATGCTGTGGAGCTAGGAAAAAGCCCCACCATTGATTTAGTGTTTATGTTTCGGTAATTAAGGTTGAGCCGATGGTATTTTATGCTAGCTAAACATTAAAAAATATAGACATCATGTTAAATTGCAATTTTTAATTAAAAACCCACAGTCGGCTATGTCAACGCAACTAAATGAGATGAGGGCATTATTTTTCCTAAGGATGAGGGAGTGGGGGATTGGAAGGGGTGGGGGGGTAAATTCGAAATGGGAAGAGCACCATTTTTGGAAAAAACGTTTTTTAATTTCTCTTGAGCAAGAAAGCACCAAAAATGGCCACCTTCCCCTCATGTGATAGCGTTTCACCTTCCCTCACAATTTTGGAAGGGAAAAATGTTTTTGGAAACCCAATTGGGCATTCACACGGTAACAACCAAGCAAAACTGATTCTGAGCCTGAACCTTTCATGAATTTTCTCGTGTCCAATGATCTAGATCCTTCAAGTTTTGGGTTTTCCCTGTGTGGATTGTTTCTCTTCATGTTTTGCTCCTGTTTGATAGTCGTTTTCCTGAACACGATTGCCCATAATTTGATTTTGTGTATTTGATTTTGAATAACCAGCAAACGTTTTCATTTTGGTAATTTGCAGCAGTCGATCTAGCACTGACAATGTTCAGAAATTCGTAAATTTATGTCTGTGTATGTAATCCCTGGCATCTACTACGTTTTGTTAAATCCCATGACTAAGATCACTATGTGTGCATCCACATTTAGCATTTGAATTGATTGAAGGAATGGAAATAGAGTCTATACTTGCTTGATAAACCTAGTGTGGGAAAGAACCTCACAGATCAATCTAGAATGATGGTTTTCTTCTTTTCATGCCCTGAATAGCACTGGAATGGAAGGCATGGCCTGAGGGACTGTGTAGCAGAGAAGGGAATGCTATTAAATTGAGCACATGGATCTGTGGACAAACACACAACTCACAAGATAGATCACACAATTTACTCAGCAATTGAAGAATGAAACAGTGCAAAAATGGCTTGCAACTGTGAATGCTTTCATTAATCAAAAAGTAATTAGATAATAATTACAATGAAGTACAATGGCTTAAATAGACATATGCAATTCGAATCCACATGAGGAAATACAAATTGACTAGAATCTACTTGACTGTAGGTAACTAAGACCTTGTCTAAATCATTATTGGAGAACTCAATAGTTAACTGACCTTGTCTAAACCATTATCCGAGTTCAATTGAGTTCTAAAACACAACTCAAGTGTCTAATTCATTGTTGACTGAGGCTAACTAATTGTGGTAGGTGATAAATTCACCTGTCCTGCATGCAGCCACGCAAACCTAGTGCTAACTCAATGGAGAGGACTAGAAATGAGTGTAACTGACTCCTAACTCAGCTTGACTAGTCACTAACTGAACTCAACTAATTAAGGTTGGTATTGACACTCCCAGTGGATCCTAAATTGTAGGAATTGATCTAGGATGCTCCTAAACCGATACATGCAAGTGCAATCAGTGTTAGTAGGCCTCAATTAGTGTTCCCCACACTTTAGTAACTGGAACATGTGCCCCAATTAGGCCAAGTGGACCCAATGGTGCTAGTGACTAAAAATAGACTGGATGGACTCCTGTTTTAGACATGACTCCTGATTTAGACATATGACCAAATTGGACAAGGGAGGATTAATAATCCTAAAACCCCCTCTGAATTCTAACTTGGACAATCTGTCGGCCCTGGTAACTAAGACCATAGGTCACCCATTACATCAAGTTAAGAAAAGAAACTACTTAATACAAAGATCTAGGGAAAAAACCACATGGGAAAAAATCCCTCCCTCTATCTAAGCAGATAGAATCTGGATTCAAGTTTGAAAACTTGGAAATATGTTGTTGCAACCTTCATCTCTTTGATGTAGCAATAAATCATGAATGGTGTTTTGTGCAGAGGTATTCTAGGGCCTGGCATGTAGACTTCTCTTTCTTCTCCCAAAATGATGATGGAAGGAAGGAGGAATGTAACTTTTTTCTCTTGTTGGATGAATAGGTGTATGATCAGCTCTATTCTTCTGAATGTAGTGAGACTGATCCTTTGCCATGTAGCATCTTACAGGGAGTATATTGCATCTCTTTGAAGGAGGTAAGATTGCATGATATAGCGCAAGGGTCTTTCCCTTCTGAGTGTCAGGTGGGTTTCCAATCATCTTCCTAGCTTCTAGTTTGGAAGTAGGGACTGAATCTGGATCTAAATCACCTTGAATCTCAATCTCATAAACTGACATAGTTGGATTTGCAATACTAGTAGAAGCTGCAAAAGAAGTAGATGAAATGATTTTACCTTCCCTTGCAAGTGGCTACTCAAAGTGCACTGGTTCTGAAGGAGGCATGAAGTGTGAGAGTTAATATGCTTTGGAGGCATGATTTGCAACACCTTTTTCTTATATGTTCCCAGTAGAGATATATGTGATCTCCACTGAGTCAAGACCAAAGATCACTCACTTTGGAGAGCCAATATGAGTCATCTGGTATACATTTAACATGTTTGAAGCTAGGGAGGGAACATAGAGAACATCTTTGAATCTTCCATGTTCAAGCTTGATAGAACCCTTCCCTTTGGTTCAAATTTGACTATTATTTTCCATCTAAATACTAGGACCATCAAAGGACTGTAAGGAAGAGAATGATTCTCTGGAATCAGCCATATGATTGGAAGCTCCAGAATCAATGAGAAAGACTTGTGATGTTTAACAACTAACCTTTAGTGCATGGCCTTTCCTTTGATATTCTTCACCTTCTTCTTCAGATTCATCCTTCCTTGCGCTAGTAGGTGCAACAATGTTATGTTTCTTCAAAAGAAGATCCATTTCATCAAGTTTTCTTCTCATACATGAGCTTTCTGAATGAAAGCCCCTTCCACAGTAAGAAAAAAGGACCTTTCCTTTGTTATTCCTCTTGCTTCTCTTCGAAAATGAAGGCTCATTTGACTGCTCTTTCTTCACAAGTGACTTATCTCTTTGCTTCCCTTTATCATTCACTCCCTTAGGTCCTCCCACAACCAGTTCTTGATCTCTAGAAGATTGAATGATCCCCATTTGGATCAACTTGTCATGCTCATAAGTGATAGATGCAATGAAAGCATCAAGAGTGGGCATCTTCCAATTTGGAGTAGTGATCCTCACTAATTGAAAAGTTGATACAAAGACTGAGTAGTCTGCACTGAGTTTTGAGAGAATGGAAAGGATGAGCTGATAATCCTCTTTCTCCACCTTGCATTGCTTCAATTGGTATATTAGGTTCTTGGATTTTGTGAAAAAATCATTCATTGTTTCGAAGTTGGATGGATTAAGAGAGATTAATTCATTTTCTAGCTGATGGACCCTCATCTCATCCTGATTATCAAATAAGGAAGAAAGCTTGTCCCAAATATCCTTGGGAGTCTTCAATCCTTGGATGTGGAAATAAAGATCCCGAGAGACTGAGAGGAACAAGTATCCATGAGCTTCACCAAGCTTGTTCAAGTACTTTTCTTTGTCATGATTAAGAATTGGCACTACCTCTGTTTCTTCTGTGAGTCTGAAGAGAAACTTGGTGTGAAGGAAGCTCTCCGCGTCTTCTTTCCACTGGTGGAAGTTGAAGGAGGTGAGCTGCTCCATTTGAGGGAACATTTTGAATGCATTAGAGAGGACTGAGCTGCTATAGCGAATGCTATGAGGGGAATGAGCTGCTTGTAGCGAATGCAGTGAGAGGATCTGATAACCTGTAAATCACACAATCAAACATACAAAATAAGGTTGACAGTTCGCACTTTTGGAATTTCCTTCACACCCAGCATAGTTGATCAAGCAAGCTTGATCAACAATTTCTTAACTTGGGATATTAAGTGGTAAATTCTCCGCTTCTGGTGCAGTACTGGAAGGAGCAATTTTGCTCAAAAATGATCCAGTTGGAGATCTGAGGAGGAGAGGTGCCTTGTCTGCCAAGGCTCCGATACCATATTAAATTGAGCACATAGATCAGTGGACAAACACACAACTCACAAGATAGATCACACAATTTACTCAGCAATTAAAGAATGAAACAGTGCAAAAATGGCTTGCAACTGTGAATGCTTTCATTAATCAAAAAGTAATTAGATAAAATTACAATGAATTACAATGGCTTAAATAGACACATGCAATTCAAATCCACATGAGGAAATTTGAATTGATTAGACTCTACTTGACTGTAGGTAACTAAGACCTTGTCTAAATAATTATTGGAGGACTCAATAGTTAACTGGCCTTGTCTAAACCATTATCGGAGTTCAATGGAGTTCTAAAACATAACTCAAGTGTCTAATTCAGTGTTGACTGAGGCTAACTGACTATGGTAGGTGAGAAATGCGCCTCTCCTGCATGTAGCCACGCAAACCTAGTGCTAATTGAATGTAGATGACTAGAACTGAATGTAACTGACTCCTAACTCAACTTGACTAGTCACTAACTGAACTCAACTAATGAAGGTTGGTATCGACACTCCTAGTGGCTCCTAAATTGTAGGAATTGATATATGAGGCTCCTAAACTAATGCATTCAAGTGCAATCAGTGGAAGTAGGCCTCAATTAGTGTTCCCCACACTTTAGTAATTGGAACATGTGCCCCAATTAGGCCAAGCGGACCCAATGGTGCTAGTGACTCAAAATAGACTGGATGGACTCCTGATTTAAACATGACTCCTGATTTAGACATATGACCAAATTAGACAAGGGAGGATTAATAATCCTAACAAATGCTTCCTTGTGTTGGGTGTGTAATTGTTTAGGCTAGATCTAGTGTGGGTGTTCATAGCTCTGGGGTTGAGCTCACTAGCTTAGCAGTCAGTCTTTCCACCTCCTTGGCAGCCTGGTAAACCCAACTAAAGGGATGACTTGGCTAGTAGCCTAATAAACCCATATGTTGGCTTAGCTGTGTCTCATGTGAATTTTTCTAAGTGTAAACCACTGCTTGTGCAAGTCTGATAAACCCAGTTGTGTTGTCTTGACTGAATTTGAATTGTATCCTTAGCTATGGGTGAAGTCTGCTAGTGTTCCTTATTCCTTGGGAAAGATCATGCCTAGCTCGGGGGTGGCAGTGTTGCTGAAAGATTAAAGAGAAAACTGGCCTATGGTTGGGTGGAATGTTGCAGCGACATAGCTGGTTGCGGGACAAGCTTCTCCAAAGATAAGTATTCTTATTTATTTAAGTTCTGCAACTTTATTTGCTTATGAATTATTATGAAATTATCGTGAACATGTTGAATGCATGAATGTGTTGAATGAATGATTTTGCTTCTGTTGTATATATATAGATATCATGTACATTTCATTATATGTATTGTTTTCATGGGGGCTTAGATTCCCTGGGTTGATAGATGTTGTCCACTGAGTAAGGGTTGGGGACGTGACACCGCTCCTCCAATGAAGCAAATAGGTGTCGTTAAGGGGGTAACGCTTCTTGCAGTAAGGCTAGAAGTGATGGCACAACTTATTTCTCATGTATTAGGACCATTTCTTACTTGGGTAACGCTTCTTCTCAATGGGGCAGGAGCGTTACGAGCTCAAAACAAGGAAAGATTGCAATGGGGATAATTTGAACCTTCATTTCTCTAGGGAAAAATTTGAGGGATTGGAGCAGACAAGGGAATACCTAACTCATAACATGAGGGTGATGAGATTTAGGTGTAACAGAATGCCCCCCAAAGTATGATGTGTAGAGTGAAATGATAGGCATAATACTTTGATAGAAGAAGGTGTAGTCCCAAGGAAAAGGTCCAATGGTCAAAACTTCTCAAACATCACAAACTTTCTGCAGCACATTTTGATACATGTCCCAAATTACTTGCATCATGGCTGCTGACCAATACAACACAGATCCATGTGAGATACAAAAAATTATGGCTGCTAAAATACAGTGTAGATCCATGCAAATAAGACTCAAATTTGGACATAGCTACCAGACATACATTGTAGATCTATGTCATACAGACGCAAATCTGAGCACAGCCATAGACATACAAATGTCGATCCATGCTAGGACTCATACAAAATACTCCATCACAACCTGGGGAAAGCAATGAGTGCTTTTAACAGATACCCAGGGTCTTCGTCTCTTCTTCCTCTCTCTCAACAATGGATATGGGCCTGCTTTTATAGGCCTTGGGAGGATAGGGATGGTTGAGAAAATGGTGGCTGAGGTGGATAGGAGGAGTAAATTTGGAGCTATCGGGGACAAGATATTGGCATTGTGAAGGAGCTTATTGACATTAAGGCATAGGTTGTAACTTCTTCTTCTTTATTTAATGCAAAATTGGTTCCTTTCCCAGAAAGTATATTGTGTTAATATCGTATGTTTTATTGTTAGATTCCTTAGTCACTAGCATAGAATAGTGGAACATTTTCTGGTGCTTTTTTATCTTGTGTGTTGTTTTCATGTGATCATGCAGGTACATCAGTGAAGAGCTAGAACTACAGAAGTCAACTACACTTTTCATCAAAGACCCTTATTCCAGATCTCCACCCATTCTAGGGAAAGTCTTCAATTATGTTGTGTACTATTTGTTCTATATCTGAACCATTCAGACTAGAGGAACAACTCATGTCCGCAGGAGGTGTATTTTTCTTGTTAACAAAAGTGGTGACTATGTTGTCGCCACTTTTTTTAGCCAAAAATACGCACCTCCTGCGGACAAGATTTGGTTCCCTAGATCTGAATGGTTCAGGTCTAGAACAAAACACAAAGACCAAATGTTAAACTCCCCCTAGATCTGGTTAATCACTTGAATGAAATTCCATTATACTCCCCTTAAAGGTTGACCTCACTATCCTTGCAAAAGAACCTGTAAAACATGGAAGACAACAAGAAAAGGATGATAACATACTGCAAGAATATCAACTAGATCTATGCTCATGACCAAGGAATCAAGCAATATATACACATGAAACAGTAAATATGGGAAAGAAAAGACATTTTTTATTAGAAATGATTGGAGAGACTACAAACTTTATGCCTTGGTGTTGAGAGTTCCTTACAATGGCTCCTTGCCTCTAACTTCACCTCGGCTCCAAAGAATCAAGAATGATTTTGACAGAGTTTGGGTATGCAACAAAATTATTCCTCCTCTCACTCGTGGGGGATGAGCCAGTATTTAAAGGCATGGGAGGATAGGTATGATTGAGGATCTCATGGGTGAGGTGGATATAAGATCCAAAAAGGGAGTATCTCGAGCTCTAGGTGGTTCCTAAACCATATGGATGAGGCTCCACGAAGGTAAGCTTCGAGAAGCCTCTCGAAACTTATCTTTTTTCCTTGAAAAATTGAGCATCGCTTCTCCAATGAAGCAACTAAGCAGTGTTAATGGGGTAAAGCTTCTTGCAGCAAGGATAGAAGTGATGGCACCACTTCTTGCTCATGTATCAGGAGCGATGTTGACTTGGGTAATGCTTCTTGTCAATGGGGCAGGAGCGTTACCAGCTCAAAACAAGGAAAAATTGCAAGGGGATAATTTGAACCGTCATTTCTCTATGTTGATGTATATGTAACTTCAGAATGTATTTCACTTGTATTTCTTATATATTGTAACCCGATGTTTATTCCGGGATGTACTTGAGTTATGTCATGCCCCGATGTTCCTATCAGGAAGGTATATCATGTAAACAAGTCATGTCAAGTCATTATGGGTAACCCTCCTATTGTCTAAGGGTTAAAGTCCCTGCAGTTCCGGGGCACTAAGGTTATTAGACTCTCCTAGTAGAGTTCAGACCTTGTAGGGTTTTAGTCATGTCAGGATTAGTATAAATAGAGAACTAGAGTCTCTATTTATCACACAACTTACACACACTCAAGTGTAGCGTAGAGTTGAGGAAGGAGAAGATATTGGGGATAGACAAGAATAAGGTTACTACTGTCGGGATATCACTTACTGTTTTGGGGCTATTCTATTTTGGTGTTGATTCTATCTCTGAGGAATTTGCGGGGTTTTCACCATTTATGGTTTCCCCGAGGATAAACATTGTGTTCATTGTCTCTTGTATTTGATTGTTGTGCTTGTTATTCTCTCAGTAAAGATCCAAATATAATGATAGCTTAATGATGAAATTCTAACATGGTATCAGAGCTAACCTGAGAAGAAGACACTGTGCAGCTACAGGAACTAGGGCTTCTTAGTTTGTGGATCTTCCTCCACATGTTTTCAGCAAAAGTAAGGTGGAATAACTCTCCTCCTTAGGGCGCATCTTTCTGTCTAAGCAGAATCCAATTTTGAGGTTTTTCAGTTTTGGACTCGACACTGCTGCCAGAAATTAGGGCTTCTCACAGAAGAGGAATTTTTTAGTGAGCCCAGGCCTAGATTGATCTCCTCCCAAAATCAAAGTTAGGGATAAATTTCAAGGCATTTGGGTGGACAGATCTCTGGAAAAGAAAAACCCTAATTTGCTACTGAACCGGCACTGCAGGATTTCAACTCGAAATCTAGATCCGACATCTTGACCTGGTAAGATCTAAATCTTTTGTATTTCCATTTGAGGTTCTCAGTTTAATATGTCTCGTCATACCAAACTTGATGAAAAGCTTGAGGGAGCTGATAACTTTCGAGCTTGGAAGTATAGGATCTCCCTAGTCCTGGAAGAGAATGAGTTGGGCTCCTGTATCAATGAGGAGGTTCCAGTTCCAAAGGGAGATGAGGCTAAGGCCTTGCATAAGAAGAAGTTGGTTATGGCAAAGAGAATCATTGTTGATTCTATCAAGGATCCTCTCATACCACAGGTGTCCTCCCTCAAGACACCTAAAGCTATGTTTGATGCCCTAACCAAATTGTTTGAAGGGAAGAACATAAACAGGAAGATGAATTTGAGAAACCAATTGAAGAATGTGAAGATACAGAATGCTGAGACTATTCAGTCTTACTTTACAAAGGTTTCTCAGATCAAGGAGCAGCTGGAAGCAGTAGATGAAGAAGTGGAAAATGCATAGATTATGATGACCACCTTGAATGGTCTCCCTAGATCATGGGACTCTTTCATTCAAGGAATCTGTGCCAGAAAGAAGTTAGTCAAGTTCAGCAGACTGTGGGAAGAATGCTCTCAAGAAGAAGCTCGAATAGCAACTTGAGAAGAGAAGATGGGAAGTGAATATCAAGCTCTCACAGTTCACTCCAAGAAAAACAGAAGGATCCATTATCACTCCAAAGGTAAGATCTCACACTCAAGAAAAGATGTGAATACTATTAGATGTTACACATGTGATGAGAAAGGTCACATATCCAGATTCTGCCCTAACAAAAGAAACCTAAAGAAGAAGGGAAACAAGAGAAGACATCATGCCCATGTTGCAGAGGATGATGAACCTTCCACAAAGAGAATTAGACAAGAAAGTGATGATTCTTCAAGTGAGGAAGAATATGTACTGATCTTCGCTCTCACGGGAACTGTTTCACATGGAAGCAATGATTGGCTTATAGACAGTGGTGCTTCCAAGCACATGATGGGATTCAAAGAATCATTTGTGAAGCTATCTGAACATGAGTCACCTCACAAGGTGAAACCTAGGACTGACTACCAGTATCCAATAAAAGGTAGTGGTGAATCCTTCTATAAACTAGACTCTGGAAATTATTTGAAGATGAAGAATGTATTATTTGTTCCAGGACTAAAGAAGAACCTCCTCTCCATATTTGCATTGGATGCAAAAGGAATGAGGGTTTCTTTTGTAGATGGCCAAGTTCTTATGTGGCCAAAGGGAAAGACTTTTGACGATGCAATAGTGATTGGAGAACAAGAAGGAGGTATATACAAGTTGAAGGGCCAACCAGATCAAGCTTTGGTTCATGACACAGTAGAACCAAATGAACTTGGCATAGAAGGCTTGTGCATGTACATTACAGAGAACTACCACTTGCAAGCAAAGCTGTTGAAGGTCTTCCAGAAATTCAAGCAAAACATGAAGGGGTCTGCAAAGGATGTGTGAAAGAAAAGAACACAAAGAAAACATTTCCAAGTAGCGAGAGCAAAGCAAAAGGAATCTTGGAAATCATCCACTCCAATGTATGCGGACCAATGTCATCAAGCTCACTAAGCGGGTATGTGTACTATGTTTCTTTTATTGGTGACTTTTCTAGGAGGACATGGATTTACTTCATGATGAATAAAGATGAAGTGTTTACCAAGTTCAAGGAATTCAAATCCTTGATCGAGAACCATACTGAAAAGAAGATCAAGAATTTTCGATCAGACAAGGGTGGAGAATTCACTTCAAATAAGTTCAAGGAACTATGTAAGGACTCAAGGATTAAGAGGGAGTTGTCCACTCCTTACAATCCACAACATAATGGGATTGTAGAAAGGAAGAATAGAACCATCATGGAAGCTGCAAGAGCTATGATTCATGATCAAGATCTTCCTATGCATATTTGGGCAGAAGCAGCCAGAACAACAGTGTATGTACAGAACCGTAATCCACACAGAATACTTGAGAACAAAACTCCTGAAGAAGTCTTCTCCGACAAGAAACTAGAAGTTGGCCATCTCATAATATTCGGCTGTCCTGTGTACATACACATTCCAAAAGAGAAGAGAATGAAATTAGATCCTTCAGGAAAGAAGGGTATATTTGTGGGATACTCTGAAAGCTTGAAGGCTTACATACTTCCCGGGGTTCAAAAAGATTGACATCAGCAAGGATGTAACATTTGACGATGATTCATCCTACATCAAATCTAGAAAGAAACCTACTGAAGAACCTGAAGAAGTAGAAGCTCCCAAAATTCATGATACAATCATGAACGAAGAAACTCAAGAAGAAGATCAAGAATTTGAAGAACCACAAAGACCTATAGATCCACCATAGGAGAAGAATCCTCACAAGAGGAAACCTGCTTGGGTACGAGAGATTATCCAAGGTGCAGAAAGATATGGGGTTCCAGAAGAGAATCTCATAGAAAGAAAGAGGACCAGATCTTGTTCCAGTTATGTAGCTTTACTATGTGATGATTGAAGAGGATGCGATGATCGAAGAGTATCAATCAATCATGAAGAATGATGTTTGGGATGTTGTCCCAAGACTAGAAAGTAATTCAGTTGTAACTTCCATATGGATCTACAAGATCAAACATGCTGCAGACGGTAGCATTGAAAAGTATAAGGAAAGATTTGTGGCTCGGGGTTTCTCTCAGAAAGAAGGAATAGACTACGAAGAAACCTTTGCACCTGTAGCTAGATACACTTCCATCAAATCGGTACTTGCTCTAGCTGCAGTGATGAAATGGAAGATACACCAAATGGATGTCAAGACTGCTTTCTTGAATGGTGTAGTAGAAGAGGAAGTGTATGTGGAGAAGCCACTCGATTTTGAGACACGTGACAGGGAGTTTCATGTGTTTAGATTGAAGAAATCCCTATACGGTTTGAAACAGGCACCCGGGACATGGTGCAGCAGAATTGAAAGCTTTCTATCCAGTTTGGGCTTTACCAAGAGTAAAGAAGATTCCAACCTTTACTACAAGGTGGAAGATGGCAACCCGGTGATACTTCTACTATATGTAGATGATCTGTTTGTGACAACTATGGATGGGTTGATTACTAATACGAAGAGAAAGCTTGCTACTGAGTTCGAGATGAAGGACTTGGGAATGATGCATTATTTCCTAGGTATGGAGGTGTGGCAGACTACAGATGGAATCTTCCTTAGACAAGGAAAGTATGCAGTAGAGATCCTGAAGAGATTTGGGATGATGGACTGCAAGGCATTAACCACACCTATGTCATCAAACCTGAAGCTATTGAGTGATGCTTCATCAGAGACAGTTGATGCCACAACGTATCGTCAGATGATTGGGTCCTTAATGTACCTGACGAACACGAGACCAGATATTTGCTTTACTGTGAACACCTTAAGCCAATACTTGATAGATCTGAGACATGTTCACTTGACTGCTGCAAAGCATATTCCAAGGTACCTGAAGGGTACGGTTGATTATGGGCTCAAGTATAAGGCTGATCAAAGGATTAACCTGGAGGGTTATGTTGATTCATATTGGGCAGGCAGTGCCATCAATAGGAAGAGCACTTCAAGGTGTTGCTTCAGTATGGGATCAGGTGTGATCTCATGGTTTAGCAGGAAGCAATCCTGTGTGGCACTGAGTACAGCTGAAGTAGAGTATGTTGCAGCCTGTTCAGCTATTTGTGAGGCAGTATGGCTGAGGAAGCTACTGTCTGATTTATTTGATCTCTAGTTAGATGCTACTTGTATATACTGTGACAACCAGAGTTTTGTAAAGTTGTCAGAGAATCCAGTATTCCATGACAAGTCAAAGCATATCGAGATCAAGTATCACTATATCAGGGATATGATGCAGAGAGGAGCAGTGAAGCTCCAGTATGTTGCGACAGACGAACAAATAGATGATGTGTTGACTAATCCATTGGCTAGGGTGAAGTTTGAGTACTTCAGGGAGAAGCTTCATGTTCTCCAGATCAAGGTTCCTCCCAAGAGGAAGTGATGTGTCTGTGCTGAGCCCTTCTAACATGGTGAGAGGATTGGTTCCTTCCACAATCAGATGTAAGTGCTGTGCCATTTTGACATGGTGAGAGGATTGGTTCCTTCCATGTTCGGATGTAAGATTTGTGACATGGTGAGAGGATTGGTTCCTTCCATTATCAGGTATATGTGGATGCCACATCTAGTATGAAAAAGGACCAGCTTTGTGAAGACTCATCTGGTATGAAAAAGGACTAGCTCTGAGTAGCTGCCACATCTGGTATGAAAAAGGACCAGCTCTGTGATGCCTCATCTGGTATGAAAAAGGACCATCTCTGTGATGCCTCATTTAGTATGAAAAAGGACTAGCTCTGAGAAGACTCATCTAGTATGAAAAAGGACTAGCTCTGAGTAGCTGCCACATCTGGCATGAAAAAGGACTAGCTCTGTGATGCCTCATCTGGTATGAAAAAGGACCAGCTCTGTGATGCCTCATCTAGTATGAAAAAGGACTAGCTTTGAGAAGACTCATCTAGTATGAAAAAGGACTAGCTCTAAGTAGCTGCCACATCTGGTATGAAAAAGGACCAGCTCTGTGATGCCTCATCTGGTATGAAAAAGGACCAGCTCTGTGATGCCTCATCTAGTATGAAAAAGGACTAGCTCTGAGATGATACATCCAGTATGAAAAAGGACTGGCTCTGTAGAGGTTCCTATGACGAGAAGAATCAATAGATAGCACCTATGATGATGCCCAGTGATGATCCAGATTGAGTGATGATGATCCAGATCCAGTGATGATGATCAAGCAGAAATGATCCAGATCCAGTGATGATGCCCAGTGATGATCCAGACCGAGTGATGATCCAGATCCGATAATGAAGATGACTTGAAGATGAAGATGACTTGAAGATGAAGAAGACTTGAATATGACGAGGACTCGATGATGATCCAGAAGATACAGAGAAGAAGACTTGCGCTGAAAATTGTGTCGAAAGAATACCTTCCTAGTTAAGAGGGAGTGTTGATGTATATGTAACTTCGGAATGTATTTCACTTGTATTTCTTATATATTGTAACCCGATGTTTATTCCAGGATGTACTTGAGTTATGTCATGCCCCGATGTTCCTATCGGGAAGGTCTATCATGTAAACAAGTCATTTCAAGTCATTGTGGGTAACCCTCCTATTGTCTAAGGGTTAAAGTCCCCACAGTTCTGGGGCACTAGGGTTATTAGACTCTCCTAGTAGAGGTCGGCCCTGGTAGGGTTTTAGTCATGTCGGGATTAGTATAAATAGAGAACTAGAGTCTCTATTTATCACACAACTTATACACACTCAAGTGTAGCGCATAGTTGAGGAAGGAGAAGACACTGGGGCTAGATAAGAAGAAGGTTACTGTTGTCGGGAGATCACTTACTATTTTGGGGCTTTTCTATTTTCGTGCCGATTCTATCTCTGAGGAAGTTGCAGGGTTTTCACCATTTATGGTTTCCCCGAGGATAAACACTGTGTTCATTGTCTCTTGTGTTTGATTACTGTGCTTGTTATTCTCTCAATAAAGATCCAAATATAATGCTAGCTTAATGATGAAATTCTAACACTCTAGGTAAAATTTTGAGGGATTGGAGCAGACAAGGGAATACCTATCTCATAACATGAGGGTGACGAGATTTAGGTACCAGGAGGAGACCCTAGATAGAAACTCAAACTATCTAAATTCGATTTGCAGATCCAAAGAGCTCTGATACCATGTGAAAATTTGATTCACAACAAAATATAGGAGCTAAGAGAATCCTCACAACTCAAGAATTTCACAAAATATGTAGAAAACAGTGAAAAAGAGAAAAATTAACACATAGAGATCGTGCCAATAACTAAGTTTTCTATTATTGTCCAACATGTAAATATGTCTGGAACGTGAATATAATACAATAGTAAAAAATTGTTAGCCTTTAGAGGCAAATCAGTGGCATACATGTGGTCGACTTAGATTGGACCTCAAACCCCCTAAGTTAACCAATGAGCTCCCAAACCATTTCAAATGGTCATGAATTCCCATGTGAACATGGGTGAAGCATGCTAAGTCATAAATAAGGGTAGGCTAGGCGTGTTGGAATGCATGGATGAGTGGGAGTGGCTCTAGGGAGCATTTAATGGTCCAAAAGAGCCAAAAAACACTCGAATACAATGTGTGGGCACCTCGTGTCAAACTAGTTCCATGTTTTAAGGAGTGGGAGGCTCGCCCGAAGGAAAAAACTGCCATTAATGAGGGTGCATGAGCTTCTAAATGATCAAATGTGGGCGCCTGTGTGCATTAATTAGTCAAAAACCCCCAAATACCTTAGGAGACGAACATAACCAAGGTTTGGACCATAAAACATGAGTAAAAAACAAATGAAGGTTTGTTCTAAGTGGTATGATGCTCTAGCAATGACTATGTCTTTATCGAAAGGGTACAAAACTACAAATTTTTGATGACTATAAACTGGTCATTGCATGGCTAAAAATGCGAAAGCCCCCAAAAATATCATGTTGAATCCAATATGCTAGGAAGTCATCAAAAATAGTATCATGTTCCACGTTATCTCTTATCTAAACATTTATAGGAATGAGAATGCATCTACAAATCAACTTTTAAAACAAGACTTACATTTAGGTGAATGCTTCTGGAAAAATGAGAAAGTAATGATCATAATATCAATGAACCGTACCTATGTCCTAATCCAAGTTGATTAACAATCAGTTTTTTTGTATGATCATACTTAGTTTTTACAGTCATAAATATATTGTCTTTCTCTTTCTAAAGAGTTTTTGCAGTCATAAATATATTGTCTTTCTCTTTCTAAAGAGGTTTTTTTATAGATATACTTGATTTCTTTATATATATGTTTTTTTTTAACAGCTGTCTTTAAAGTGGCTAGATATAACCCATGGCTTTTTAAACAATATAATTATTTATTAATATAAGAAACTACTAATTTTTTTCATGAAAAAGAAAAGCTCAACACATCAATAACTAAAAACTAATTTAGTGTGAAACAGATATAACAATTAGTGTGAAACAGATATAACAATCAAGCAAGTTCAGTTCCTGCTTCCGTGAAGCTCCACTTGTTTTATATTTCGCTGGATATATTCGCCAAAGTCATTTTATATTTTATTAGAACAGCTGAATAACCAAACGTTAACAATATAACATAGCTAAACCCATATAATCGTAAAGTACACCTTTATTTAATATTTTGTTTTGATAAAAAAACCACATTGCTAAAAGTGTAACATAGCTAAATCCATGTCATCATAAAGTGCAAATCTATCTAATATTTTAGATAAAAGTATAAGACAGGTGAATCCTAATCGTTTGTAAAGAGAATTAGCAGAAAAAGACAGAAGATTAAGAATTCAGAAAATGCCTCTAATTCTTCAAACAATACGATACATTTCAGGAGCACTGGAATCGAAATTGGTTTCCAAAATTTAATACAGGACTCCCTGTGATAAACCAAATTTTCCTCAGCAGGACGGAGATCTATGCTAGCTTATATTGCATTAATGAAGGATCACCGAAAAAAAAAGGAGTGAGCTAGCTGTGGAGCAAAACTCCCTCCATCTGACGGAGGAGGAGCAAAGTCAACACTAAGTGGCTGGCTACCCATGGGCATTAACAGCCTCCCACAACAGATTTTTGGGCACCGTCTTCGAAACGTCTCGGGCTTCGAGTGCCGCAGCGCGCAGAGTGGCCACGGTTCTCACATTGGCCTCCCAGAACGTGACCACGGTGTAAGGCAATCGGTGCTCAGCACACAGCGATTTCACAAGCGGAGAAATCTTTCTGAGATTGTAGCGAGGCAACCGCGGGAACAGATGATGCTCCACCTGATACTGCAATCCGCCATGAAACCAGTCCATCCACGGGCCACACTGTATATCAAGCGTCCCCCTCGCCTGATCTTCAAACCACGTTGTGCTCGACGGCCTTCCGACATAGATCTCCGACGAAAAATGGTTCAGACAGAACTGAACGTGCTGAATTCCGGTAACCGCAAAGCTCGAAAGCACGAACGCCATTCTTTCCGACGAGGAGGGCAGGCAGGCCACAAGCAACGGAAACCAAGTCCAGAACAACAAAAGCCCCGCAATCTCTAGCCCCTTGTTGAGAATGGGTACCTTCTTGGAACAAAGCAACGCTATGGACTGCAAAAACAGATTTATCCTCGCAATGGCCATGATCGGATAAAAAGTCAAATGCTGATAACTCACAAGAAACCTAGCAATGCCATCAAAATTCATTTTTCTCTCATAAAAATAAGAATACAAAGAACCAAAATACCCAGAAGAAACCGCAAACAAGGGCACATATTGAAGATCTGGATCAAAGTCCAAACTATTGCAAGAAATATGATGGGCATTGTGATTTCTCTTCCACCACCCAATACTAATCCCAGTCAAGCCATTGCCTGCCAATAACTGAATAATCATATCGATTTTCTTATTACCCACAAGCCCACAATGGCCTGAATCGTGGCCTATGAAAGCACTCTGAATCCAAACCAAGCCCAACAGAATCCCACAACCGACATGAACCCAAAATCCATGAAAAAACAGCACGCCCACAATACAGGCCCCCAGCATTGTTATCATAAATAGCAACGTTAAAATGTAATCAGACAACGATTTCTTAAACAGCCCAGCCTTCTTCAGATCCCCCAGAAGCCTCCTGTAGTCCTTGGAGATCTCAGAGACTTTGTAGTTATCAAGAAAGCCAATCAAGAACTGATCCAAATGCTTCCAAGCAGATCCTGGATGATAGGCAATGAATGCATCCGTCACATCTTGGCCAGCAAGATTTAACAGAGGCAGATCTCCCCCGGGGTGTTTGTGCACCCATTCTGTAACGTCGTAGACTTTTCCGTCTATTGAAACCCACAAGTCTCCTTGTTTGTCGTGGGCTTTGAGCTCCTCTATGCTGATTTTCCTGCTCTTCTTCAGCTCTTCCATGGCGGTCACTGTAGATTCAATACCCGGAGGACTTGGTTTTTTCAATTGGGTTTGATATATATATATATATACATATATAGAGCTATTTGTCGACAGTTCTCGTGAATCCGATATAGTTTTTTTTCAAATGTGGAAGGTAATCCGGACTTAAACTAACTATACATTTTGTTGAATGCTTTTTATGTTGTTGGTATGAGTTGGCTGCTTAAAAGGAAATTTAATTAATAATGGTCGCGAGGGCTTTTAATTTATTATTTGGTGGATTTTTTATTTTTATTTTTAAGTCTAGAAACTTTTGTTATGTTCTAGTTTTTATGTTGGAATAAAAGAATAATATGCCTATTTTGTTTAGCAATAAATAAAAAAATTATTTTGTAGAATATGAAATCTTTAATCTGAGTTTCCATCGAATCAACCTAAAACTTTTTTATTAATTACTACCTCATACTTTTATTATATCAACCATGAACTGATCAACTTGAAGGTACTATCTATTTGGGTAGGATAATAAGCACCATATCTCATCAAAACTCCGCTGTTAAACCAAAGAAAAAAAAATGAGGATACCATTCCCCCCAAATATGGAAACGAAGTGAATATGTTTTTAACCCATTTTAAATTTGGTTGCAAAGGTATCTCAACGTAGGAGATCTGGAGTTTTAAGATTTAATAAATAGAATATGTGTATATAAATTTCACCGTTCAACGTACTTTAATATATTTAAACATATACTCATTACTTCCACCCTCATATTTTTATAAGCGTATTTTTGTGCATGTATAAATGATTCGAAGGTATGAATCGGTTCCATTGGTGGGACTTTTCAATGTAAGCCATAGATGATGAACTTTTATTCAATTAAACATTAATTAATAATATTTATTGAGCCTTGAGAATGCTTCATATTTATATCATTATACTTTCCTTCGAATGTTATGACAATCCCTTCGAAATCAAACTGCTAGGACTTTGACTCTTTATCCTTTACAAAAGGATCTTTTCCATATTTTAATGTATATATGCATACAATTTAATGATCTTTTCCATATTTTAATATATATATATATACATATGAGACATGTGATATCTTCCAAGTTAAATTAAATCATCTTAAATAACTTGATAAAATTATAATCATTATTTAATATAGATTCAATGCATTATTATATGAAAAGCACTGAAAAATCACCCATGGCAAAACCATCTATTATGTAAAAAACGATTTAGGGTTTAGGTCTTTTAAATTCTTAGTATGCATATGATACATGTGATATCTTCCAAGTTAAATTAAATGCATCTTAAATAACTTAATTAAATTCTAATCATTATTTAATAAAGATTCAATTCATTATTATATGAAAAGTTGAAAAATTACCCACCTTCATTCATAGAAAAACTATCTATTATGTAAAAAGAAAGTTTAGGGTTTAGGTTTTTTAAATTCTTCTTCTATCTAGTGGATTCCACTATCAAGTGTAGTGTAGTGTATCTGAAAATCTTATGAAAAAGATTTTATGATATTTTTAATATGGTTTTTTTAGGATGAGTTTACTGTGTGATTTTAGTAAATTTAAATGTAGTTGTGGAGGACGAGTCATTGTTTGTAAGGTAAATTTAAATGAAAATTATTGATGAAGATGAAGTTTTATTTAACTAACTAACTTGATCATACTTAATCTTTATTCAATGTGGTGTGGTTTATATTCTATGCACTATATAGATTTAATGTTCACTTTAGATTTAATGTATCATTACATGATAATATATATACAAAGAATTAATGGTTATATGCCCCTTCACTTAGATTGTAGAAACTTTGGATGAAAATTAGAGATAAAGATGATGTTTTATGATCCAGGTCGTGCTCAGGTGCACGCTGGGGACAACAGTCGGCTGAATGAGTCGAGTTCTGTTATGGTAGAAGCATATAAAAAGAACAGCAAAGTAGGAATACACTCAGGTTGGTAGAAAGTATATGGACAGACAAAATGCAAGAATTCGAACCAATTGTTTACTTATTCTCCACGAAAGATGGAGGAATCAGAATTCTTCATATATTGCATGAGTGTACATGCTTATATAGGATGTTGAGACGCTTGGGTGACTACCCGTTATGTTCAGTTACAAAGAATTTACAACAGTTCAAAAGTTCAACCATTGAGGCGGACATGTCGAGGCGAACTTGTCGAGACTGATCTGTCGAGGAAAACCTGTCAAGGCAAGAGAAGCAGTCGAAGTGCTAGACTTTGTCGAATGCTTCACAACCTACCAACTGCTGGTTGGATCATTCCTCCTTCCTTAAGAAACAATGGTATCCATTGTGTATTCGTTCTGGTGAGGAAACTTATTGGCTACTTTAATAGCATAGTACCATTTTCCTTGCCCGAGAAGCTGTCCATCTTTAGTGACTTGAAACAAGGGAATGGATTCCGTCCTTGTATGGCATATGCATCGTCCCATAATGGTGTCGCAAAGAAGAGGTTCTAGAACATTTGGATGGATGTCTGCAGGTTCTACTGTCTACAAGTCATTTTGTTCCAACAATGGTGCATGGTATGGTCGAAGTAGATCTACATTGAAAACTGGATGTAGGGCAAGGAATGCAAGAATGTTGAGCCTAATTTAGCATTTTCTCCAATTTGTTTAAGGATATTTTATTGACCATATCACAAAGGTTTCATCTTTTTGCATGGACTAGTGAAGCGCTCCTTCTTTAGATGTAACTAGACCTGATCCCCAATTCAAAATGAATGAGGAATATGATGTTTGTTGTGTCGAGCCTTAGCTTTTGCATTCGCTCATTGCAACATTTCCAGTGCTTGCTTCTGGATGTTGTAGATTTGATCTCTAAATTTCAATGCTTTATCCACTTCTCATCCTTCAAAGTTGGTGTCATTCGACTGTGTCGAGGAATTGATTAATTTAATAAACGCTAAGGGTTGAAATCTGTAACATATCTCAAATGGAATCTTTCCTGTAGAGCTGTGTTGAGAATGATTGTAGTTATGTTGCATGTATGGAAGGTTGTCATCCCATGTTCGATGATGCTTGTGGTTGTACATGCAAAGCAGTTGTATGACTATGCGATTTACAACTTCCATATGTCCATCTATCTGCGGATGGAAGGTTGTCGACAACGAGAGTCTCATGTCGAGCTATTGCCAGAGAGTTTGCTAATAGGTGCTAACAAATCTATCATCTCTATCGAAAATAATGGTCATTGGGAGGCCATAATGTTACCACACATGTTCAAAGAAGAGTTGAGTAGTCTATTGTGCTTTTGTAGTCTTCTTGCATGGTATGAGTATAGCCATCTTGGAAAATCTGTCGACTACTACTATTATCGTGTCATGCTGATGTTTAGTAGTAGGATATCCCGTCAAGTAGTCTATAGAAATAGATTCCAATGGTCGACTAGGAACTGGAAGGGGTTTGAATAGCCCTTGTCATTGATTAAGTAGTTTAGAAATGGCACAAACCACGCACGATCGAATATACATGTGGACGTCAGATTTAAGTGACAGCCAATAAAAATAATTTTGGAGGATAACAAGTGTTTTTACGACTCCAAAATGACCTGCAGTCTTATTGTAGTGTGCATCCCAAATGAGCTTCTATCGGTTCTCATCAGTTGGTACACAAAGCTGAGTAAGCTTGTATAGCAATGTGTCTTTCAGGAAGTAGTCGGTAGTCGACAACATGTCGGTATGAAGTAGTCGATAGATTGTAGAGAAATCGGAGTCTACCAAATACAATTATGGCCAATTAGTGGTGTCGTAAATGTAGCAAGGATTTCTCCCTGCTACAGGGGCAGGAATGACTCCCTTATGCCTATAGGGCACAAGGGTAGGTTCCTACTAATGGTAAATGCAGAAAATAAAACAAAAATGAAAATGACATAACAGAATATTAAACTAAAGCTAAGCTAATCTAAACAAGATGAAGTAAATGGAAAGAACAATAAACTAAATTTAATGGCAGAAAGAAGAAAACAAAGATTTGGTGAACCCCTTTGCAGAAAATGGGTTAGGGTTCTGCCTCCTTAAAACCTGCAAACAAACCTAAGCTCTAATGGAGAACCTGCAAAAACAATGTCAATAACAAAACCTGCAAATAAAAATGAGAGTTAGAAAGCAAATAACATTAAGCAAAACAGAAATAAACCATTGGGTATACCTTCTCTTGGGTGGAAATGGGTCACCATGCCCTAGCTCATGGGAACACTTCTCTTGGTTGGGGAGCAATGGCTCAAATGGAAATGGAGATGGAGGGAGTGTGGGTGGCTTGAGAGGCAAATGTGTCTCAAGGCATCCACGGGTAGCATAGCAATATGCAAGGGAGAAGTGTTTTGAGAGTGACCCCCCACCCTCCTTTTATAGCTTTTCCAAGGGGTTGTAGGTTTTAAGCCCTTGGTCAGGGCTGTAGCCCCTTTTCTGGGCCTTTAGCCCCTTTTCCCCTAACTTTAGCTCCTTTTAGGTTTTTAGCACCTTTTTTAGGGCTTTAGCTCCTAGGAGGCTATTTTGGGCTCTTTTTTAGGGTTTTAGCCCCTTTTCTTCATCCTTAGGCTATTTTGAGGGTTTGGGGGTTTAATGGAGGGTCAGATGGAGTGATATAAGGGTCATGAGATGGTGTCCTTGGGTGGTGTAGGCCATAGAGAGCTATGTGGGGGATTTTTGGGTTAACAGATTTCCCCCTGATGAGTGAGGGCAGGAGCTCAATGTATGGCCAACGGACATCATAGTATTTTGCTGTGTAGAGGTGGTGCTTCCAGGGCTGGGGCATGGTGGCTTTTGGTTTTTTGTATTAATATGGTTACCATCAATGGGTAAGATACAATAAATGTGTGACATGTATATGGACAAGGCAGGCATCCCCATGCTCATGACAATGTTGAAAGAATAATTTGATCTATGCTCTAAAATACAAGAGCTGATCATATACAACTGATGTTACAATAATGGTTGCCTCCATGTGAGGCTGAATACAACACTGATCTGGTATATTAGACCCATGGAATTCTCATGGAATGCTATATCTTCATGACTGACGGTTTGTTGGATCTAGAACGGTACATAGCTGTATGGATTTGCTAATTGAGAGTCAGATTCTCTGTGGTACAAGTATGCTTGCATCAATCATAAAGGTATATCGAAGCACTACCGGGGCTTCTGAACATTGTCTCCAACACAACCCAAAAATTACAAGGGACATAACCTATTTAGGTCCCTTGAGTAGACTCACCAATGTGTTAGAGTCAGGTGACATCTGGGGTCTTTGACTAAATACTATGCAGAACAAAACCTATACGAATCTCAACGGTGCGATGATGAAGTTGAAGTCGAGCATGTGAGAAACAACCATCCCAAGAGGCAATAAGGACTCCTCTCAAGTGGTCCAAGGAACTCATCAATGATGTAAATGAAACCAAGGTATAGGTGGGTATAGGGACCTCTGGTTCTATCCTCTGGAATATGTGTGTTGGTGTCGATAGAGGGAGACCTGCCCCTAGTCAAGGAAATGATGTTTCCTTGACCAGGAGCGCGAGGGATAATTGAAAGGTGTGAAGCAATCTACAGACTGACTCACTGAATTGGGGGGGAGGGGAGGGAAGGGAAAGAACTAAACAGGGGCAGGGGGGGAGTGGGAGACTCAAACTTCCTTTGTTCAGAGTATGACGGCAGGGCAGACCAGGAAGCAAATGAAACTGACTCAAGGGAATGGGATCATAGCTGTAATACCGGGAATGTCACTGTAGATGGGAAATACTTGGAGGAGGTGGACACTTTTGATATTGATGGGATCCAAGGAAGACACATTGCAGAGTACTCTAAATAAAGGAGACCCAATGTGGGGATGCTTCCAAACTGTTTTCTGTGGGGTGGTGTCTAGGGACACCGTTGTGGTACAATCTCATGGATTTTTGGTGAGCCCGAGAAGGTAAATGCTCAATGGTGCTTTCAATTTTAGAGAGTCTAAAAGCATGAAGAAGACTCCAATGGGGGCTCTTTTTCGTTGGTAGTCTCCTGTGTCCGAAAAAGGATAAAAGTATACATAGGAGAGCTCTCCCATCCTATAGGCGATGAGAGACTTCTTTACCATTGGTAGTCTAATCAGGCCGGAAAGGTTAAACCTATACTGACTAGACATCCATTCAGATACATTTACAAGCATGAATGAAACCAAGTTTTCTCAGCAATATTTTCTTGATGAGACGGCTGGAAAAGAGCTTAATGACAACCGGTGGTGAGCTTTTTCGTAAAGTGCAGCCCCTCTACCCGAGAAAGCATAAAAGTATGCAAAGGGGAATGGTCTTGGCTTGAGTGTGCCAAGGAGGTCCTTTTCAATTAATGGTCTACATGGTCCGCAAAAGGAGGTAAATGAGACGATGTAGATGCCCTTTCCTACACTTTAGCAAGCGGGAAAGGAAGCAGTTGCGGTCGGCTATATTTTCATTGTTTTAAGGAGTTAGAAAAGAGCTTAAATGAAAGTCCTATGCGGTAAACCGATTGCGGTGGCACGAGCGGTGCCCCATGTCAGGATTATGGACAGAGGTCCAAAGGTTATCCACGTAGTATGGATGGAGCAGAAGGCTCTCAAACATACCAATACATGCGTGGGATATATCACGGCAAAGGCTCACGAGTCGGTGCAGCAGAGTCATGCAAACCGAGGTGGCTCTCGAACAGAGGTCAAGAGAGCATGTGTGTGTGTTGCGATAGACGAACTTGACTACATGCGATATGAGTTTAAGTTCGTGGACACTTATATGCCAAATACATGGAAGAAAAAAAAGGGTTTTGTGGATGATGGTCCAGATGTCCGCATAAGGTGTGGGGAAAAAAGAAAATTATAAATACAAAATAAAAGTAAAATTATAGTCCTTAACAGGCGGCGGCTCGAACACTTGCATGAGTAGCGGTCGGGAAGTGTGATACAAGTACAGGTCTGTAGACACTTGCATCATCATGTCATGGCTCGTAAATCGAGGTGACTGGTGGGAAATGGTCTCGAAATTGATTTATTAAACATGAGACAATGGTCTCATAAAGAGATATAAATTTAAGCCCAAAGGTGTGAGAGGTGTCTTGAATCGGTTCCGAGTGACTTTGAATTAGCAGCTGATGGTGTTGCCCCTAGTGCGTTGGTGCACTTAGGAGTTTTTGTGTCGCTATGTATATCCTTTTGAGAAAGCATATGTGGCTTCTCATTTTGTATTGGACATGTTTTGGACATGTGACTTATCTAGTTATCTATATATTTTTTACGCACATGGATGTGCTTTTATGGTTTTAATATGTGAGTCTTTTTATGATGTTGTGGAATGCAAATGTCTATGTCATGTATTATTACATTGTGTGTGTATTTTTAGACATAGTTATGCATGATGTTATGGTTGTATGTTTCCTATATGCGATTGTGGATGTGCCAATTTAGAATATCATTAGCCATTTGATCTACGACACTATTGAGGTTTCTAGGAACATGTGTGAATGTGATGGATTCAAATGTTCTAACCCTCTATTTAGTGCACAGGTACTTTCTAAAGAGGCAGGGATCTCGTACTCGATAGTGGTTGTTCAACTGAGAAACAAGCAGCTAGGAGTCTAAGAAGACATCAAGATGGTGAATGCCTATCTGAAGAGCAGTGGCCAAGAGGCCATTGACACCATCATATTCCGCCTGGTTGTTGGTTGCGGTGCCCACGCATATTTCATCGATGTGGATCAACTCATGTGATGGGGAGTATATTACCCATGCAGTCGAGGCAAGGTTCGAAGACCATCTGCTTGCTCCATTTGCGAATCCCATATACCGGTTTGAGGTGTGATCCATCTGAAGCAATGAGAGGAAACGCTACATAAGAATCAATTTTGAAAAATTGTGTAAAACAAAAAATGGAAAGACTATAATACAAGTTGTAACATTGTCACTCAAAGGGGTGATGTTAGAGGGAAAGTCATGTGTACTTTCCAAGGATCAGCAGTCATTCCTTTGTGTGACACGATGAATCCTTGTAGACAGCCCGTGGGGACACAGAAAACACACTTGAATGGGTTCAAGCAGATTCTGTACTGGTGACATCATATGAAGACTTATCGCAAATCGTCTATGTGTTGTGTTTGCTTCTGCAACCACATGATGAGTTTGTTGAAACAAACCAACATAATGTGAATGAGGTCGCAGAAGCAGTGTTTCATGGCACGCTGGGAGGTGGCTCCATCATTTTTTAGGCCAAAGGGAATGACTCAATACATGAATGTGCCCCATGGGGTTGTGAATGCCATCTTATAACAGTCTTCTTTCCGGATTTGGATTTGGTTATATCCATAAAAACTGTCCATGAAGGAGAAGGCCTCATGTCTGATGCATGCATCGATGACCTGGTCGATGAATGGTGTGGGAAAGTTGTCTTTGGGACATGCCCCATTGAGATCGCGGAAGTCTGTGCAAACGTGAATGGTACCCTATTTTTTATTCACGGGAACAGGATTAGAAACCCAGGTTATGTATGCAATGGGATAAATGAAGCCGTCTATGCGTAGCTTCTCTATCTCATCTTTCACCATAGCCACATTGAATGGGTGGATGGGCCGCTGCTTCTAGCGTACGGGTGCCACATCAGGCCATGTGTCAATGTGGTGCTCCACGATGGATGGATCTAAGCCGGGAATGTCAATGCATGACTAGACGAAGATGTCACAAAATTCTTGGAAGAGAGCTGTGTAGGCATCGACCTCTTCTAGGGAGCAAGATGCCCCCAGCATGATTTCCTCAACGATCTCAGAGTTGGTTGAGATGTCGATTTTAATTGTTGGTGAAATTTTCGCCATGTTCCCTTCTTCGAAGGCATCAAGTGCTGGGATTGGGTTCTTGAACCAGTCAACCTTCCCATGGATGAAATATTTGGTCTCCACGGACAACTAGTCAGACTACGACACAAGTTCTTCTGGGAGGAAGAACGAGTGATGGTGCATGTCGTCCCATGGGTATTCTGGGGCAGTCAAAGCTTCAAGTATCTCCTCATCATTGTTGAAGTAATGAAGTGACAGGTTTGATGGGTCGTCGGTGGAGGAGGAGATGAGCAGGTCAGTGGAACTAGACATCATGTAAATGGACATGGTGTTTGAAGAAGGTGGTGGTGGGTGAACTTCTTCTATCAAGGTGATCTCAGACTTAAGGGAATGTTGATGAAGGTCAGCGAGAGCCATTTGAAATTTGGGTAGGTCTTGGTAATTGTGGGAGTAATGTCCATACAAGCCACAAAGGGCGCAAGCATGGTTTGTCCTCAATGCCTTGTTCCTGACTACTGGTGTATTTGGTAGTTCAACCACAGGGATGTTTTCATTCGTATCGATGGAATCCAGATGCGCACGAATCACTAGGATTTCAAGGCAATTATGAGTTGTATGGCCCTGTTGTTCGCAAATGGCACAAGGTGGAACTTGTCATGGTTCTACAGTGGCTTTGATGTTTTTACCCCTAGCCCTTTTGGGTTGGGGCGGTGCAGGTGCGGGTGCGATGGTTGGCTTGTGTGGACTGGGTGGAGGGTGAGATTCAACCGCAATAGGTTGCACTGGGGTTAACACAACCTGGGGCATTGCTGGTTGAGCTGGTGGATCAAGATACCACACCGAGATCCCCAATGTAAAGTTGGGTAGGCTTAAGGTGGCCATGACCGGCTTGCTCATGACACCAGGTGGGGGAAAGAGGAAGGGAATTGTATGGACTGGAGATGAGCCCACATAAATCCCATCTGGTTACATGTGGGGGTGAGGTTGTGGTTACGGCTGCATGTAATGCTGCTACTGTGGGTGATGTTGTGGTTGCGGATGATGTTGTGGTTGTGGTTGGGGCTGTGGCTGCGGTTGCTATTTGGGTGCAGCAATGCTTGATGAGACCATGCACAAGTCCACAGTTTTCTTTTGTGTCGGTGGTGGTGACACCAATGGGAAAGGAGCTATCATGACGGGATCGGTAAACAACCCAGGGCCCACATTCAACGGTGGGGAAGCTGGTGTGTTTTCAACCATAGTGTTGGTTGTAGGGATGACGTTAGCGTGTGTGGTTTCCCCTTGCGGCTCAATGGTGGTGATGGTAGGGATAATGTTGGCAAGTACTATTAACCCTTATAGATCATGGTAGGTGAGTTGGTTAATCGTCACAATATTCCCTTCATGGGGGAACATCATGAGGTGAAAGACAGTTGACGCGATGGCTCACATGGCATACATGTAACTCCTTCTGAGGAGGAGGTTGTAGTCCATTTGAGCATTGATGACTTCAATGTCAATCATGACTATCTCCCCGGCTAACGTGATGGGGACATGGGGGAGGATTCCTTGGGCTTTAGTGGGATGTCCATCATAATCCCGCAAAGTCATGGAGGACGGTTGCAGAATTGGTGATCCAAGCTTCTGCCAAACCAAGGTAGACATGATGCACGTGGATGTCCCCTCATCCACTATGCATCGGTTCACAACCAAATTCCAGATGGACACTGGGATTTGGAAGGTGATAGTGGAGGGCATGTGTGGTTCCCCGTTCTCCATGTCAAAGGTGATCAGCTTGGATTCGGAGGGGTATACTGCCCCTAGAGTGGCTAGTAAGGCTTTTCACTACATTGGGCACGTTTTAAGTACCTCAAGAGCAGACACAATGGTTGGCATTTGGGCCAAATCATCCACAATGCTATAGCTGACTACAGCTCTAGCTGTGGCATTATTGGCAATTCTGCGTATGGGGGGGCATGAGAACGGGGGAAACTAGAGAGGTAGGTTGGTTGTCTTAGACGTGGATGTTGTTGATGACTTGACAAGTTCAGTGGTGATACCGTACTGATTTTGTCTAGTCTGTAAGTTGACCTCTTCAATGGTCATGGCTAGCAGGTGGTGAACACCTGTTTCAACCATGGGAGGTGCCCCCGAAGCATTGGGGTTGGGTTGGAGCGGTTGCCACCAATCCTTGGACTAGCAGTGGGTTTTGAAGCACCATGGGGGAAGTTCTTTATGGTGTTAGTTTGGGTTGTGCTTGGTTTGTAGCATTGGAAGCCTGTTGGACCTCATTCTGAATGGCTTGCTTGGTGTGCCCCATGAGGGGACACTCAAATGTGTAGTGCCCATAGACCTCATAGAGTGTGCATGGTTGGTTTGTGTGCAACGGGGTGTTATGTCTTGGTGCATTTGGTCATGGGGGATTCTGGGTGGGCTGGTTTGCCACGGCATTGTCAGGAGGGTTTGGTTGTTGATCGCCTCCCTGCGGTTGGTTATTACCTTGGTTGCAGGGCCAGTTGTTCCTAGCTTTCCCTTGTTGATTGTTGGGGGCAGGCTGGTTGGGATGGTTTTGTTGTGCAAACACTTATCCTAATGAAGTGGGTGGAGTGGGAGCGGGGGCTTGAACTTGTTGCACTGGTGGCGCATAGTAGATTTGTGGGGGTGGTGGTGCCACAAATGTGGGCATTTTCCCCACATACTGTTGTGTTGGCTAAGCCATGGCTTGAGCCTACTGCAGTGGTGCAGGTTGTGCATAAGAAGTTGTTGCTCCAGACTGGGACATCATTCTAGCATAGTCCGGAGCTTGGTTTTGGTAAGCAACATTAGCAGTGTTGCTTGGTTGTGGTGTAACGATAGGTGGTGTTGGTCGAGTCTATGGCTATTAGGAGACCGATCCTATGATGCCATCCGTAGCATGGGATGCCCCTGGTGCAACACGGTAGGAGGTATTTGGATGGAGAGCATCTGGAATGACAGTATTCAGGTATCCAAACTGAGCATAGATGAGGTCAAATTGTTGGGCCTTCAATATGGCCTCTTCTTCAGATTGGGGACATTCAGATGCGACGTCCTTTGTGATGGGTAGGAGCAAAGTCTTAAGGAACCAATCCAAGAAGATCTTGTCATCTAGTTGGATTTTGCATAAGCTACAGCATCGCCACCACTCATGGATATGGTCAGTTATATGAGTGGCAGTGCTTTGATGGTAGGATAGCAGGATCTCCACCCCCTCATCATATCTGACAGGGAGTTGGAAATACTGTAGGAACATGAAGGCTAGGGATTTGAAGCCAAGGTACTTGGATTATGGCAGCTCAATGTACCATTTGGCCATGGCACCTATAAGGGTGCGTTGGAATGGCCTCAGCCTAATGGAGTCATCTACAATGATGTTGGATGAGCACCATAGATGTAATGTCATTATGTGGTTTTGGGGACATTCCCCGTCTTTGCCTTCAAACTTGGGGATGTCTAATGGCAGCTTAGTTGGCATAGGTGGCCAAAACGCTTGGTGGTGGATGGGGTCATCTTTTAATCTAGCCAAATCAGGCAAGTTCAGATGAGCCATGAAGGGCAGATTTGACCCCAAGTTAATGTGGGATGGGGCTGCGATGGTGGTTGGGTTTGCAGGTGCATAGTGCATCTGCACAGATGGGGGTGCTTGCTGTGGCACTATGGAGGATGGTCCAATGCTCCCAAGTGTTGTGGGTGGGATGGTATGAGTGGCGGGGACATTGCCCCCATGTATGATAGTAGGGGAAATGTAGGTGGAAAGTCCACTTCCCCCCTGTGTGGAAGGAGGGGTAGTATGTGTGGAAGGGCCATTGCCCCCATGTGTTGTAAGTGGGCTAGCTTGGCTGGTCACTATAGGTGGTGTTAGCTGGCTAATGATAGTCTGCATGACTATGCTTGGGCCACTTGCCAAGTTGTGGGTAATAGGTTGTGATGTGGACATGAGTCCACTTGCTAAGGTTAGGCCGAAAAATGGATCCGAATTTGTATTAGCCATGGGGTTAAATGGTGCGGTGTGAAGGTATAGTTTAGATTGATATGGGTTTGAATTAGAATCAGAGGCTGTGTGGCCCTTTGATGATGTGGGAGATCGCTGAGAATGGCTACGACGGTGCCGATCGAGTGTTCTGAATGGTGGTGGTTCGCCTCTTAGGCATGAAGAGGAACGTGGAGGATCAATTGTGTTTGATTTTATGTGTGAAACTGGTGGTAATGAGATTTGTAACCCGGTTTTAATGGCTTCCTATTGGCTGAAGGTGGTCTCTCGGCCACTAAGACTACCCAAATACAGTGCTTGGCTTGTTCCTCACAGGTGTTTCTACTCAATCGGAAGGGGTCATTACTCATTTCTCTTGGCAATTCCTCTTATCAACAAGCTACTTTGGGGTTCCTGTGGTACTCCTCACAATGAGTTTCTGGGTAGAGCCCAAGTACTTCCATAGTTGAAGTAGTCAGGGACTTATGTCCTCAAAGACTGCAGAGTTGTTTTGACTTAGTGTAAATTAGTATATTTTAAGGCTCACTCAATGTCATGAATTGAGTTGGGTTAATTAATTGGTATGGTGTATTTGTTTGGTTGTTTTTTTCTAGTATTTGGTTGCTACAATATGGTTTATGAATTCATCATGGTAGAGTTCATGTCATTGTGGTTGTGTATGCAAGCATAAATAAACAGAAATTGTAAACAAGTATAGTGATTAACCCTGAATGTTTGCTGGCCTAACTAGATGTCTACCTCACAGTGATATTCCTCTTCAACTAAGAGAAGGTGTTGGGCTCTCAACACAATAGGACTAAGCCCATCCGTAGGTCCTCAAGTCACCTCCCGGATGCTAGGTTGGTCAACAGGGAGAATGCGTAGCACCGTTAGAAGCCCTCTTTTTCTACCCCCTCTACCTTCCAGGTCACCCGATTTTAGTGGTTTGGAACAATATCATTGAGTGCCTAGATCTATACGAGCTTGCCCTTCGTCGTATCCCAGAATACCCCAAAGGGTGATGACTGGGTAGAGGAGGAAGGGGGAAGCAAGATGGTTGATTTTAAGTTGATTTTAGTTAGAATAGGTTCATTTTATTAAGCCATAATGATTTACTTAACATTTACACATTGCTCATGAAATAAAATGCAGAAAATAAAAACAGAAACTGAAATTAAAAAGCCCAAAAATGGGTTGCGCACCTGTAAAAGTCCCATTTTTGCGAATTGGATTCTGATCAAACCATGAGGAATTACCTCAAATGGTTGAAAACCCACTTCGTAAATGGGCCCTTTTACCATTAATCTTGGGAAGATTCAAAAATGGATCAATTGTTTGGGCAGAAAATGATCCCAAACACAGGTGAATTTTCAGAAATTCAGTTCGACTGTTTTTGCACAGTTGAGTGATTTGCAATCCACAGAATGACCAACAGTAACTGGTACTATGGCCAAATGGGATTGGATTGGACTTGAGTAGGCTCAGAAATAACTATAAATGTACATAAAAAAGAATCTAAGATATATTTAACATGAAATTTCTAAAAAACTAGGGCAAAAATTTTAAAAACTCGAGAATAAAAAGTTTGGCCCAGGGATCTTGTGGGATCGACCCAGTATGGTCGCCAATTCTGTAGCAAGGATTTATACCTAATACAGGGTCAAGAATGAATCCCTTATTCCTATAGGGCATAAGGTTAGGTTCCTACTAATGGTAAATGTAGAAAATAAAATAGAAACAGAAATGACAGAACAGAATATTAAACTAAAGCTAAGCTAATCTAAACAAGATGAAGTAAATGGCAAGAACAGTAAACTAAATCTAATGGCAGAAGAAGAAAATGAAGCTTTGGTGAACCCCTCTAGAGAAAATGCGTTAGGGTTCCACCTACTTAAAACCTGCAAACAAACCTAAGCTCTAATGGAGAACCTGCATAAACAATGTCAATAACAAAACCTGCAAATAAAAATGATAGTTAGAAAGCAAATAACATTAAGAAAAATAGAAATAACCCATTAGGTATACCTTCTCTTGGGTGGAAATGGGCCACCATTCCCTAGCTCATGGCAGCACCTCTCTTCATTGGGGATCAATGGCTCAAATGGAAATGGAGATGGAGGGAGTGTGGGTGGCTTGAGAGGCAAATGTGTCTCAAGGCATCCACGGGATGCATAACAATATGCAAGGGAGAAGTGTTTTGAGAGTGACCCCCCACCCTCATTTTATAGCTTTTCCAAGGGGTTTTAGAGTTTTAAGCCCTTGGTCGGGGCTTTAGCCCCTTTTCTGGGCCTTTAGCCCCTTTCTCCCTAACTTTAGCTCATTTTAGGGTTTTCACCCCTTTTTGAGGGCTTTAGCTCCTATGAGGCTATTTTGGGCTCTTTTTTAGGGTTTTAGCCCCTTTTCTTCATCCTTAGGCTATTTTGAGGGTGTGGAGGTTTAATGGAGTGATATGAGGGTCATGAGATGGTGTCCTTGGGTGGTGTAGACCATAGAGAGCTATGTGGGGGATTTTTGGGTTAACAGTAACCCTACACACTCATCATTGTAGATAGTAAAGTAATGGGTCATCTGCTGAGACAATTGGTTGCGGCATTGTCTTTTCCTTTCTGATAATTAATTACCAACTGAAATTATTGTGGGTAATTAATCCACTTGAGTTGTCAGGTTGTCTGTATTTTCTACTGGGATGGAGCGAACTTGAAAGGTTTATGGTCAATGAGGATGACCGCTTCCTTGCCAAGAATGTAGTGTCTCCATTGCTTAAGAGCTTGCACAATGGCGTAGAGTTCTTTTTCATACATCGAGTAACTTTTGACAGTGTCATTGAAAGTCTTGGAATGAAACACGACTAGGTGACCTGACCGAGTTATCACTTCACCGAGGGCATAGTCTGATGCATCTGTCTCAATCTCAAAGGGTTGATGCAAACTAGGTAACACAAGTATTAGTGTAGTACAAAGCTTGTTTTTTATTTGTTCAAAAGCTTGTTGTTGTGACGGTGTCCATTTTAAGACAATTTTCCCATTTCCTTTCATCAACTGATTGAAAGGCCATGCGATGTGGCTAAAGCCAAGTATGAATCATCAATAGAAATTCACTAAACCAAGAAAACTTCTTATTTCATGAATGTTTTTAGGAATGTGCCAACCTTTGAGGATATGTACTTTTTCTCGGTCGACATGAATGCCTGCATAGTCAATTACATACCCCAAATATTTGATGTTGGTTATCGCAAATGAGCATTTGTCCATGTTCAAATATAGTCAATGTTTTTGGAGAGTGTCGAAGACTTGTCAAAGTTGTTTGACATGTTCTTCCCATGATCAACTAAAAATAAATATATCATCGAGATAGACAATAACACATTTACCAATGAAAGGTCGTAGAAGGTCATCCATATATCTCATGAATATTGTAGGTGCATTAGTTAAGCCGAAAGGCATTACTAACAATTCAAACAATCCTTCCTTGGTCTTGAAAGTCGTTTTCCATGGACTCAATTGGAATTTGGTGGTATCCCGACTTGAGGTTGAGTTTCATAAAGAACTTAGCACCTTTCATGTTAGATTTTTATCATTCTAAGCTAGCATAATGATCTTAGGATATTTAATTGAGAGAATAACATGCACAATAATAAAACACAAGAGATAAGAGACACAAAGAAATTTCCTTGGGGAAACCATAAAGGAGAAAACCCCGCAACTTCCTCAGAGATAGAATGAGCACCAATGGTAGTAGTAAAACCTAAAAACATAAAGATGATCTCCACAGCTTCTGTCTCTCTCTCTCACTTGAGAGAATTTCTCTTCTCTCACTCATGCGCCCCACTGAGTGAGTGTGTGTGTTATAAATAGAGAGGCTCACTCTCTATTTATATTCTTTCGTTCACTTGAAACCCACTCCATCATGTCAACCTCACTTAACAATTACTTATTAGAGCTGACATCTCTAGAAGTGTCTAATAACCCTAGTACCCCACAACTTGTGGGGACTTTGCAACCTCCAACCAACAAGGAGGTTTATCCTAACACAATGGTGGGGACTATTGCCCCGACTTACAATGACTCACCTAGGGTTGACTTCTCTAGGATAGTCTAATAACCCTAAGGCCCCATAACTGCGGGGACTTTAACCCTTGACAAATAGGAGGGTCACCCACAATGACTTGACATGAATTATTACATTATAGAAACTTGCAATCGAAACATCGGGGCATGACATGACTCAATTACACATCCTGGAATAAACATCGGGGTATAATACATAAGATATACAAGTGAATACATTTCGAAGTTACAATTACATCAACACTCCCTCTTAACTAAGAAGGTATTCTCTCGACATAATTTATCAGCACAAGTATTCTTCTCTATATCATCTGGATCATCATTGAGTTCTTGTCATCTTCAAGTCAACTTCATCTTCAGGTCATCTTCATCTTCAAGTCATCTTCATATTCAGGTCATCTTCATCTTCAGGTCATCTTCATCTAGATCCGGATCATCACTAGTTCTGGATCATCATCATTGGATCTAGATCATCACTCAATCTAGATCATAATCACTGGATCTAGATCATCACTGCTGGATCTAGATCATCACTAGATTTGGATTGTCACTGCTGGATCATCATCAAGTCTAGATCATCACTTGATTTGGATCATCACTGCTGGATCATCATCAATTCTATATCATCACTTGATCTGGATCGTCACTACTGGATGATCACTTGATATGGATCTTCATCAATTATGGATCATCACTTGATCTAGATCATCATCAAAGCTAGATCATCACTGAATCATCATCATCATTACTACTTCTACTATCTCAATCAAATGGTGCTATCTTCTTCATTCTTCTCTTCACAGGAAGTTCTACAAAGTCAGTCCTGTAGGCCTACCCTTCATGTAGGTCTTCATCAACTCTTATATCTAACACTTAAGTCAGAATGGCCTGCCCAGCTCTTACATCTAACCTCATCTTGTCAGAAAGGCACGCCCAGCACTCACATTTGACCTCATCTTGTCAGAAAGGCCCAGCACTCACATCTGACCATGTGTAAACACATCGCGCCAGAATGGCTCAACACTTATATCTGAGCATGTTCAAGCACATCGCATCGGAAAGGCTCTGCACTTACATCCGACCCTAACTTGTCAGAAAGGCATAGTACTCACATCTGACCATGTGTAAACACATCGTACCAGAATGGCTCAACACTTATATCCAACCTCATCCTGTCAGAAAGGCTCTACACTTACATTCGACCATGTGTAAGCACATCGCATCGAAAGGGCATGCACTCACATCTGATCATGTAGGAACCAATCCTATAGTCCTATCAAAATGGCCCCCAGTCCTAGACTAAGCTACCTGGTAACTGACCAGGAACCTCTGTTCTCCCAGAGAATGGCAGTTGCCCTTACATCTGACCTACTCATTAGAATGGCCAACACTCACATCTGACATGGGAGGAACCAAATCCTTTAACCATGATAGAATGGTTCAGCCCTTACATCTGATCAAGTGGGAACATATCCCTCTAACACATTAGAATGGCTCTGATCAGTCCTAGACTGAGTTTTCCTAGTAACTGACCAGGCACCTCCATTCCAAGAATGGCAATATCCCTTATATCTGATCATGTAGGAACCAATCCTATAGTCACATTAGAATGGATCAGCACTCATATCCAACATGGAAGGAACCTAAATCCTCTCACCATGACAGAATGGCTTAGCCCTTACATCTGACCATGGAAGGAACTTAATCCTCTCCCATGTCAGAATGGCTCTAGGTCTCATCATTTCCCCTTAGAGGGAACCTCGATATCAAGAACACCAAGCTTCTCCTTGAAGTACTCAAACTTCACTTTGGCCATTTCTATCATAGAATCACATCAGGTCGGATTACGTCCAAGGATGACCTGCAAGCTTCACCAAGACCGATTACATCCGAAGGCAATTTGTCTCATCAGCTATGCTATAAATCCTTCTTTCAAGAGATCTTGATATGGATCACTGCTCCTCTCTACATCATACCACAAAATGCAAGTTAGATCAACCAAATCAAATAGTAGTTTTCAAAAGAAACATACTACCTCCCAAATAGCAAGTGGCAACATCTTTTGCATTAGCTGTACTCAGCACCATGCAAGACTCCATCCTGCCAAACCAAGAGATCACACTTGATCCCATACTAAAGTAGCACCTCGAAGTGCTTTTCCTATCAATGGCACTCTCTTCCCAATAGGAATCCACATAATCTTTTGATTCGCCTCATACTTGAGCCCATAATCAACTGTACCCTTTAGGTACCTCAATGCATGCTTTGTAACCATTAGGTGAACATGTCTCAATGTGTTCATAGAAAAGAAACTATCCGGTCTCGTATTCGTCAGGTACATCAAGGAACCAATCATCTGACGATACATCATAGCATCAACCGCTTTTGATGAAGCATCACTCAACAGCTTCATGTTTGATTCCATAGGTGTGGTCATGGCCTTGCAGGCCATCATCCTGAACCTCTTTAGAATCTCTAATGCATACTTCCCTTGTCCAAGGAATATTCCATCTACATTCTGCCACACCTCCATGCCTAGAAAAATAGTGCATCGACACATAACAGGAGCATCACTGGTCTTCCACCTTCAACCTTGAAGCAAAGGTTGGAATCCGCTTTACTTTCAGTAAATCCTAGAGTCATCAGTAATCTATCCATCTCGTCGTACTGTGTCAAACCTCAAGATATTCTGTAGTCACTCCCTCTAAAGCTGAGCATCACACACCCTCTGTCTTCCGTACTCTATGCATTGAAACATTATGTACCAGAGTGACAAGTAGCTTCCTCTGCTACTAATATTTTGTGTGTCCATCTAGGATCACTGGATACCAAGATCCTCTATCTTGAACTTTTTCAAAAGTTCTTCTCACACCCATCTATGAGCTTGTCATCCTCTATCAACCTTGTAGCATACATTCAGATATTCATCAAGCTCATTATGTATGTGTTATCCCATGATGTTTCCATCTACAACATGATGGAACTATGAACTTCTCTTCAAGTCGTGATACTGCATCCTAGACATCATTCTTCTTGAACTGGTCTTCGCTTTCTTCTTGGTTACTTCTTCATAGCCAAAAGGTTCTTTATTAATGATGTCGCTGCAATCATCATATTTATTCTTCATCTTGAACTGTTGTCACTTGTTCTTTGGAACAAGTCTTATCCTTCTTTGCTTGTAGGCGATTATGTACATGATATTTCCTATAAGTCAAATGCATTTGAATGGTTAGAAACATTTCATAAGGAATATTCATACTGGCAAGTTCTTATGCATAAATATATGATCATGCAACTACTTTAGCCAATACAACATTCATCCATATCTCACTGAAACTTTCTAGATGCCTTCCATCTCTACCAGGACAACATTGAGATTGTGCACTAATCCAATATGTCAGCAAAGAGGTTTCATTCTAGATAAGTAGCAATGGAGAGTTGTATAGCACCATGAGCTACTTACCCATCACATGCATATTAGTAGTATACTGTCATTAATGCAAACATCCTATCATGCATAATACATCAACTGAATATAAACAAATGCATAACAAAACAATATCATGAAATGACAATTGAATACTTATCTTTATTTGTTTCGTGGGTAGACTCCTTCTTGAGCCTTCAGCTTCATCTTCTTCTTCATTCATAATAGCATCATTACTTATCCAAATGCTAAGGTGGATAAGAGTTTCTTCAAGAGTTGAGATCTTCATATTCCTCACCGCTTGAGGGATCTTCTTTGGATTGTGAGAGCTTGATCTTCAGTTGCTCCCATATTCTCTTTTCTTCTTATGAGTCGAGCTTCTTCTTCTTCTCAGAGTCTGTTGAAAGTAATCACTTCCTTCTGGCACACATTCCTCACATGAATGAATTCATGATCCTAGGGGGCCATTCAATATGGCTATCACTACTTCTACATTCTCCATTTCTTCTTCTACCGCTTCAAGTTGTTTTGCATCCTGGATCTTCACATTCTTCAACTGTTTTCTCAAAGCCATCTTTTGATTTATGTTATTCCCTTCAAATATCTTGGTCAAGGAATCAAACATCTTCGGTGTCTTTAGGAAAGACACTTGTGGTATAAGTTGATCCATGATTGAATCAACAATGATCTTCTTGGCCTTGACCAAGTTCTTCTTGTGTAAGGCTTCTAGCCTCATCTCCCTCTGGAACTGGAACCTCTCTACTTGTGTAGGTGTCCAATAAATTTTCTTCACAGAGATCATATGCTTCCATGCTTGGAAGTTGTCAACTTCGACAAGCTTATCATCAAGTTGATTTGATAGATCACTTTGAAATGAGAACCTCAAATGCAAATAGCAAAAGATTAGATCTTACTGATTTGAGGTGTCCGTCTTGGTTCCGGAGCTGGCTGATCTAGGGTTTGTCAGATAAACCCTAATTTTAAAAAATTAGAATCTTTCAGATATGATTGGATAGAAGGGTATATCTCTTCAGTGCAAGCTGTCCAATGTACTCCTTTTCTGAAAACAGTGGAGGGAATCTCCCGGAACAGGAAGCCCTAGTTTTCCAACTTCTTCTGCAGAAATGCATGTTATTGTTTCTGTAGTATCTCTGAAATTACTACTCCTATGCATATAAAAATTTGCATTGGGGTATCCTCACATGTCCATATTCCAACACCATAAGTTTCATCAGAATTGGGTTCACCAATTGGGACTTATGATTGTTTTCCCAAGGTGACCTGTTACAGGACTGTTTAGAACGACGAAGTTGTATGGACTGCCACGTGTCACTGGTTCATCTTCTGAGTTTGAAAATTGGACCAAAGAAATTAAATTCCATTCCCTTTCTGGAAAATATTCATAAATTTAATTTGGACCTTTCTGTCCCAAGATATAGCAATTCTCCCCAGGTGTCTTGTTTATGGATGAATTCTGGAAGAGGCTGGAACCCTAACGTGGAGGGATCATATCTCCCAGAATATATTGAATATAAGGCTAAATTTTGGACATGGTGGAAATAAAGATTTCATCTTCAGCCTAAACAATTTTTGCTCCTGATACTTTTCCAATCTCAGGATATTGAAAATGTACCAAAACGTATTAGTTTTAGTATTTAGGTTTTTTTCTAGCTCGGGGTCAAACTAGGGTTCGACTTTCCTGGAGTTTCACCCAACCAAAAATATTGAACCAGGTCTCTATATTTCGATTTTGATGAGGAGATAAATCCTATTCTATGGTCACTCAAAAATTCCTCTTCTGTAAGAAGCCCTAATTTCCCACACAAAAAATGAAAATGCTCAGAATCAAATTCTGCTTTGACAGAAAGATGCGCCCTTCAATGGAGAGTCAGTCTAGCATACTTTTGCTGATGGATTATAGAGAGAGGCCCAAAAAGTAAGAAGCCCTAGATTCTATAGCTATACAATGTCTTCTTCTTAGGTTAGCTTTGATACCATGTTATATTTTTATCATTCTAAGCTAGCATAATGATCTTAGGATCTTTAACTAAGAGAATAACATGCACAGCAATAAAACACAAGAGACAAGAGACACAAAGAATTTTCCTCAGGAAAACATAAAGGAGAAAACCCCACAAATTCCTCAGAGATAGAATAAGCACCAATGGTAGCAGTAAAACTCAAAAACATAAAGATGATCTCCACAGCTTCTGTCTCTCTCTCTCACTTGAGAGAACTTCTATTCTCTCACTCATGCGCCCCAATGAGTGACTATGTGTGTTATAAATAGAGAGGATTACTCTCTATTTATATTCTTTCGTTCACTTGAAACCCACTCCATCATGTCGGCCTCACTTAAAATTTACTTACTAGAGCTGACATCTCTTGCAGTGTCTAATAACCCTAGTGCCCCACAAATTGTGGGGACTTTGCCTCCTCCAACCAACAAGGAGGTTTATCCTTAACGCAATGGTGGGCACTATTTCCCTGACATACAATGACTCACCTAGGGTCAACTTCTCTAGGATAGTCTAATAACCCTAGGGCCCCACAACTACGGGGACTTTAACCCTTGACAAATAGGAGGGTTAAGCACAATCACTTAACATGACTTATTACATTATAGAAACTCCCGATTAGAACATTGGGGCATGACATGACTCAATTACACATCTTGGAATAAACATCGGGGTATAATACATTAGATATACAAGTTAATACATTTCGAAGTTACAATTACATCAACATTTTAGATTGTCGATGAGTTCATCAATCCATGGAAGAGGGTATATGTTCTTCACTGAAATTTTGTTGAGAGCCCGATTGTCGATGCACATCCACCAAGTCTCATATTTATTTGGAACTAGGACAATTGGACTTCCACAAGGAGAGGAGCCAGGGTGGATATGACCCTTTTCAATCATATCCTGGATTTTCCTATGAATCTCTTCATTTTCAAGAATGGATATTCTATAAACAAATGCGTTAGATGATGAAGAACCAGGAACAAGTTCAATGGAGTGTTTCATGTGACAGTGCAGAGGTACTATGTCTGTTGCTTGAAATGTGTTACGACATTTCTCAATAATGTTGTCGATCTATTTTTGTTGTCGAGAGCTATGCTTGTCAATGAGTCAACATGTTGTTGCAGTCTTCTTGGAATGTTGAGGCTTTATCATGATTAATGCAAACTTTTGAGCATGATTAATAAGCTTCTTTGTTTGTTTGGAAGATATCATAGAAACCGTTGATGTGAGTTGTCACTCCAGTGTGCCATACCATTGGTATCATATTTTTACAATCACCTTCTCAGACCGTGACTGATATGTACTGTGTCAATCCCATAGGTAGGGTTTATCGAATAGAGCATTGGCTACGAAAAGCGGTGCCACATCATAGAGTACTTCATCTTCAAATGGATTAATGAAGTAGGAGAGTTTTCATTGTCATGTGATACTTAGTTCATTCCCATCCTTCATCCAACCAATATTGTAAGGCTATGGATTTGGAGTGGTGACAAGACATAATTTCTTTACAAGATCTTCAGAAACGAAGTTATTCTAGTTACCATTATCCATAATCAGATGTAATGGATTGTTCTGAACCCATATCCGTGTATGGAATAGGCACTCTCATTCCTCCTCATTGACGACAGTCGAGGCTGTTGGAGTAGTAGAGATTAAATCCAAGAGAGCTGATGTATCTAGATCATATTCTACCAGGGTTCTGTCGGACAAGTCGGTTGTCGACAATTTTTCCAAAAATGTCTTTCAAGCTTTGCATTCTGACGTATCATGCCATGTTGAACTGTGATAATCACACCATTTCCTGGTAGGAGCTTGTTTGTTGCGATCCCTCTTGTCTTTCTGAAAGTTCTTATTTTGATGATCGGGCTTTGGTGGAGTCAGCTGAGAAGGGTGTTATGGATCAAGATCAAGGTCTTCAAAATGGATGAAGATATCTAATATACACTGGAATCTGGTCATTAGAGCTGAAATCTCATGAATACTGGCATGATCAAGGAGGTAGCATATGTGTAACAATATCAAAGGTATTCTATGCAAAATGCTACAAGTACATGTCCTACTATGTGAATGGATGTCTCGATGTCAAACATAGTAGTTTGTTGTCTAATTACCGGTCACTGATGTATACCGTTAATAGACACGAGATCACAGATCACCCACTAATAATGATAATGGGAATCAAAGTATAGAGTGCAATATAACAAGTGTAAATAGATGTGTTGAGGTAGAACACTTGAAATAATCCATCGATCAGGGTACATTGATGTATTCCCAAAACCGTCGATGGAGAGAGAACCTACCAATGATGACTGTAAGTCTCAAGGAACTCAAATGGACTCTATACTCCTATTCCAGAATAAATGATCTAAAGTCGATGGAATGGAATCCATTGGAAGGAGAGAATTAAGGCATCCCCCATCAACCAACACGAGGTACTCAGCAATGCTGGATAATGTGAAAGAACTCAAATTAACAAGATGTGCATGAACCAGTAACTATATCGAGAATGGCCGACATGCAAAGTCAAGATAACTGAGGAATGGCCGACTCAGGCTTCAACTTCCTTCGAACAAGAGCAGAAGGAAAATGGTGACTGAAGGTAGGCTTCATGGACTCGATATGCGAACTGGGACATCTTTGTTACATAGGAGGCATCAACAAAGGCTCCATAGGGACTGGAAGCATAACTATTTAGTGGAGATAACTCAGAGTAATGAGTACATATCCTAAAGTAAATCTAACAACCCAACCAATGGATGTGATATACAATGCTATGTTCGAAGGTGACACGACTTGACAGCTGCCAAAGATAATATCATTTCCCATCTGGATTTTTATGTTTTTTCATTTTTTTGGACTTTTTTAGATGTTGAAAAGATTGAAAAGAATAAAAGTGCTTTATAGTGTACAACTAAAAGGAGATGAGTGTAGCGGGAAAGAAAACTAGTTCCAAGCAGTGGAACATAACTATGCTCAATGCAAGGAAGCATGTGTAGGATAAGGACACTCAAGGGAAGGTCTCTTCCCGGTGAAAAGTGATCAAGCTGCAAAGGATATGTAAAAGGCTCTGCTTAGCTAGGAATGAGACAGATCGGGCTACATGGCTTATAACGCGGAAGTAGAGAGTCGACGTAAAGCTTAATAAGGCAAGAAAAACTCATGAAATGCAATCACAACTTGATATATACAAGGGAATACCTGGGGAATGGACAACATAAAGTTCAAGAGTATGAAGCTCTTTCTCAAGGACATGGTGGGACTAAAAGGGACTCCCCAAACCTAAAGGAGAAATATCAGCATGGTCACCAAATGAAAACATGATCTAACTAGGGCACCCATGTATAGGAAAGCTCTACCACTTACATAATGTCACTTCTAGTAGCAGTATGAAGGTTTTGTGACATCACGAAGTGGGTTCATACCTAAGGTCAAGATGAAAATGTCATAAGGAAATACATAAATACAAGCGAATGTCAAATCCTAACCTATATGCAAGTTTGACAACATACTTGTGATAGGCATAAAAGAGTCAAAGTCTTGGTCAAATCTCACTCAAATCAGGTCCCTACATCAAAAGTTAGGCCAAACAGTCCAAAAATGTCAATAACGGTCCAAACAATATCAAAGTGGGTAAAAAATTTTAAAAAAATTCTATAATAGTGAAAAAAAAATTTCATACCATTTGTAATTTTACCCCACTTAGTGTTTTTAGACCAAAAACTTCAGAAGTTGATCTCGGGAGCCACAATCCACGAAATCAAAAACCGCTTGGATCAAGTAGATACCCATGCCCTACCCATTCATTTCAGTACTTTTAATTTTATTTTTCACAGTCAAATTTTAATTTAAGCCATCCCAAAATATGCGGTTTCAGCCCACGTGGGAAATTAGTTGATTTTTGCATATAGGGCTCGACATATGCGGAAAAATCCTCAATACCCATGTATGTACGCAATTGTTTTGAAAACAGCCACTCATAAGAATGTGTTCGACATTTTCAAAGGAAAAGACTAATAAAACTTTTAATTTCTTGTGCAGAATGGCTATAGAGTGGCGTGAGAGAGAGCATGAAGATGTTGACAGGGATGTGCAAGGTGATTTACTGGCCCAATAAGCTTTGAGGGATTTTTGTTTATACAAGTTATGGTGTCTTGGTATCTTGAGGGAAAAACCAAGACTACTCCAAATTCTAGTAGACTATTGGGATCCTGACATGGAGAATTCTAGCTGGATGGGATGCCCCTCAGCATAGAGGTTAAGGATATATACTTCATTATAGGACTCTCCCACAAAGGAGAAGTGGTCAACCTATGAGCTCGTGGGTTAGGAGGTGGCCTCACGATAGAGGAATACTTTGTAATGTACTACCTCCCTGATACGAAAAAGGTTAGGAGTCAGATCCCGGTGAACTTGATCCAAAACCTAGGGATGAAGGCCATACTATTGGTACTTGGTAGGATTGCAGAAATGGCATCCCTCCATCAGGAATCTATACCATTGATGTAATATTTAGTGGAATTCATGAATCCTACTATATATGATTGTGGTACCTAATTGCTGGGAAACATGAAACAACAGTTGAAAGACTGCAAGATGGGAAGGGTAAGAAACTTCAGTTTCACTAGCATCTTGAGTACCTTTTTCTTTGAGCAAGTGTCGGCACTAATCCCCAGAGTGGAGATCACTCCTCACGGTGCTCAAGATCCATTCCATCTACGCTAGGAAAATGTGATGCGATGACTAGGAGGGGGACAAGTGGCCAACCCCTATCCAGTAGATTTCTTCCTCTGGTGGTGCAGGAAAATCATTGCCTTAGATTACTACCCCTATTAGGGGAAAAACTTTCGTGGAGACCTTGATATGCCCATCCCACTGGGATCCGCATATGGAGACATAGGTAACAATCCCGACTCAAACTTGTTTTTGAATTATTACATTTTTTGTGTTTTTTGATATAATGGAATAAAAAAGACATGTTTTTGGTGTGATGGCATACATTGATACTTGGTCATATACATGCATATGTGGGTCCTAGATGGCCATATGGTTTCCCTCGTCATCGTCGAAGTGGGAGGGGTGACGATTTTGTAGGTGCAGATGCATAGCAGATGCTCCAAAACATCCATACGAACTTCATTAGGATAACACATAGAATACACATGGTGTAAGTCGAGGACTTTCTTGAGGCCATGCAGCGACAGGTTGTCAGAGTACCATGTGCATGGGATCACTTATTTTGATGGCTAGCTAGAGCTGTCATGTGTTATCATGACCAAAACCCTCCATAGGTTTAAAACACTAGATGTAATTTTTTATTTATGTTGATCGTGTGGTATATTTTGGTGGCTCAAAAGCCCCAATTTTGTATTATGACATTAAGTATTATGATACCACATTTTGGACTCTATTTTAACGAAAAATACTTATGATGATTGATTATTTATATTTACTTTTGTAAATTTGTTGTGCATGCTTTAATGTCTATGTAACAAATGCCAATCTAGCACGTAATTTGCATATGAATCAGCAACTTGATTAAAATTTCTTGTAATGTGAATGTATGTAATGTTCTCAAACTGTCGTTCTAACAACCTTACTTTCAAGAATATTTGTAATAAAGTGGGATCTCTAATACGATACACACCATTTAACTATAAGACCAGTAACTGTGAGTAAAGACGTACCTCAAGAGACCAACTACCATGTGAAACGACATCAACTCAATCATGGCACTATACTCAGAAATATTGTTCGATGAAGGCTGTAAACATACACCTCCTGAAGACAAAACCTGACCCGTAGGAGTATAAATCACCCAGGCAGTCGAAGCTAAGTTTTGAGTGTGGTGGTTGGAACCATCAGCAAATCCTACATATACCGAAGACTTTGTCGACATATTCCACAACAAATAAAAGCAAGTCAACCAACTCGATCACCAGAAGGGAACCAAAACTAAACTATGCAACTGTACAATAATACACAAAGTCTCAGCCCTCTCTAAGAATTACGCATAGTATTTTTTGAGAAAGAGCCCATTTATAGGCTCCGCCAAGGCTATCCCTTCATAATCCACCAGCTCGTAAGAACCTTTCTCTAATACTCGTTTGACCATGTAAATCCCATGCCACATAAGCTTGAACTTTCCCAACCCTAATGGTTCACTAGCTTGATCCCACAAAAGGACCAAGTCACCTTCACTAAACTTCCATCCTTACCTTCACTGAACTTCCTAGGATGGACCGCCTTATTGTATTGGGATTTAAGGTGACGCTTATTAACCTCAAGAGCCACTAAAGAATATTGACGCTGCTCATCAAGTTGCTCCAAGTGGACCAGACGTTCTTCTAATGCATAATTCTCCAGTAAAAGTTCCACAACTGGCTTCAATGAAGGAATTTTGTATTCAATAGGTAAAGTCGACTCCACCCCATGCACCAACTGATATCGGGAAAAACCAGTGTTAGTATTAACCGCCATTCAATATGCCCACAAAGCAGGATATAACATGATATGCCAATTGGTCTTGCTTTGTGAGATGGTTTACTGGAGAATGGACTTAAGTGACTTGTTCACCGCTTCAACCTATCCATTTGCTTGAGGATATTAAGGAGATGAGTGCTCTTGCTTATACCCTAGATTTAAATACAACTCATCCATCATCTTATTTTGAAAGTGTCTGCCATGGTTAGTGACAAGCTCCTTTGGGATACCGAACCAAGTGATAATATGATTGAATACAAAATGTGCAACTATCTCACCTTTTGCTTTGATTGTGGGCATAGCCTCTTCCCATTTCATGAAATAATCAATAGCCACTATAATGTGATGATTCCCCTCATCCAAAGTTGGGTTGCAATCCATAAAATCAACCCACCACTTAGTGAAGGGACCGGTGGTGATAATCAAATGTAAAGGGGATGAATGAGAGCGCATATTCCATGCAAACACCTGGCAAGGGTGGCATTGCTTGACCGCATTAACACAATCCTTAAAGATGGATGACCAAAAATATCCCGCTCTCCAAATCTTTTGGGTTGTAGAAAGCCTAGATAAATGACCACCACATGCCCCACCATGGCAATCACTCAACACAGACTCGGCCTCTTCATCGGTTAAACATCGATGCAAAATGGAATCAACCATATGACGATACAAAGTGTCATCCACAATGAGGTAATTATTTTCTACATGACATATATGTCGATGCACATCTCGCAAGAGGTGAGAAAGAATGATCTAGGAGGATCCGAGAAAGAAAATTTTCAAAGTCCTCCAATCTCAACAAAACCAGCGCCAGATCAAAGGGCTCATCGAGACGATTCCAATGGAATTCGTTTCACCTCAAACGAACTCCGTATGAGAAAGTTATCACATTCTGTTCTATGAGGTCAACAGGTAAAATTGCCAAAAAAGAGGTGCCACGTGGCACCACTGACAGGGTGACACGTGGAATCCGTACTGTACAAACTTGATGATGTGGCACCATTGACAAGGTGACACATGGCATCAGTATGGTACAGACAAGATGACATGGAAGGTGTATGGACCAACCAAAAGATGACACATGGCATCACTCAAAGGATGACACATGGCATCCGTACAGTACGGACCAATCACAAGGTGACACATGGCAGTACGGATCCAAGCTGGCATACTGCTGACTAGGTGTATGGATGGTGACATGGCAGTACGGGCAGTGACTTGGTGATTTACTGGACGCCGACTGGACATGAGGTGGACCAATCCCAGGTCGCCACGTGGCAGCATGGGATTGGCCAATATGTCTAATACAAAAGTTATGGCCTCCACAGGGTTCAACCCCATGACCTCTCCTGCATAAGCGCTCCGCCTTACCATTGGGCCACAAGGTGTTTCATGTATAAGCTCTGGAAAAGAATTTATTTAAAGTTTGGATTGGCGCAAAAAGGGGCTGGGGCTAGCCCCGACCCCTGGTTCTCCCCTTCAACGTGATGACTAGGAGCTCCGCCCAATGTAGCGCGTGTGTGGAGCCCACCAGTCTGACCACTCTTTTAACATGTGTGTTTTAAAAGAACTTGGTTTATGGTGTTTAAAGTGGGATTGTATGGTTATAATATGGTTTTAACCATATTAAAATCCAACAAAAGGGCATGCCATTTTAAAAGGGTATTTTAAATATGTTTGTTTATTCTTTATTAAAAAAAATCCCAACCACATGAAAACCAACTTGGAGAAGTTGTAACCAAGGCCAAGATAGGAAAATTAGTTGCAACCAAAAGAATCCATGAGAGTCATGTGAAGAAGGGCAAGCCAACCCATATAAACCCATTCATTTGCCATTTCCCACTCATGCTTTGGAGTGGAGACTTTGTAGCTAAAGGAGAGAAGGGAGATTGTGTAGCTCTACAGGAGGAAGGTACGAGTGTTTATACTCATTTTACACCATCTTCAGGCTTCGGAGTTGCTAGAAGCAGTCTTGTTGTGTTTTGGGCAGTAGTTCTCTTCCTTACCATTGTCGCCAAGGTATCATTGTATCATTGCCATGTATTTTTCCTTCATGCTGAGATTATAGATCGGCCCTCCTATTGAGAAGCAGGCCCGGAGACGTAGTCCATCTTGGATGAAATTTGTTATCAACTTGTTGTCTTTATGTGTGTATTGTCTATGCTGTTTGGTTCTCTTCTTATGGATTTGTGAGCTTCATTCATGCTCTTTATGCAATTCATAACATCATAGAGTAGCAAAGATCTTGTTTTCGGATCATGTGGTATCAGAGCAGGACTATTTGACGTTGGATTGTGAGTGTGGATGCTCATGAGGGCTAAACTGCAAGCTGGTGAGGGTACATTAGGGCCTTACAATTTCGATATTGGACGTGCACACTGAAGGAGGAATATGGATGCTAATGATGCCCACACCGAGATGGAGGAAAACTTTCACAAGGTCTTCTACATGATGGCTGACAAGGTAGACAAGTTGTTTGCAGACTATGAAGAACGCATGGCAAAAGAAAGAAAAGGTAGTGGAGTAAATAAGGAAGACAAAGAAGTGAAGGACAAAGGAAATGCTTCAATTAAGCACGGAGGAGGTGGCGAAGAGCCTCCTGATCCTCCCTCTTCACCTTCAGCTTCAAGCACAAGTTCAAGTGCTTCTTCCTCATCTCATTCTCAGCATTCCAAGGTTCCTCACAAAGATCCTCAAAAGAAGCTCTTATTGAAGCTCGATGTGAAGTTTGATTTGCCCATGTTCAATGGGGAAGCGAATGTAGAAAAGTTGAACAATTGGATAAGGAAAATTGAGGTCTATTGCCGAGTCTAGCAGATCAAAGAAGAAGATGTGAAGATTCTGTTGGCTTCACTTCAGTTGACAAGCACTGCACTTGTATGGTGAGAAAGCAAGCTTCAGCAAGGTAGCAAAAACATGGGTAATATTCTCTCATCGTCGTCTGCTTTCATTTATGCTTTACGTAAGCAATTTTATCCTTTGGGTTATGTTCAAAAGGCTATGATGGATTGGCAAAGTTTTGGACAAGGCAAGGGTCAGAGTGTTTAGAATTTTACTGAAGAATTTAGAAAGAAAGCTCTAGAGTTGAATATTTCTTTATATTCTCCTGACACTCTTTTGAAGTACATTGGTGCTCTTCATCATTATCTACACCTTACTTTGCTGTTGTTGAATCCTACTAGTGTGGATGAAGCAAGTGTTCAGGATACTCATCTTGAGAGTAGGGGGAAGCATTTGCAAGAAGACCATCCGAAGAAGCCTTTCAAGCCCAACAACAACCACAAGTCCAAAAAGAAGGACAAGAGAAAAAAGATAGCTACTGCCAAGAAGGAATGAGGAAAGCTCCATTGCAACCATTCCGACATTGATGGGCATGATGAAGAAATTTGTTGGAAGTTGCATCCTAAACAGAGGCCAAAGAATTATGGGAGCAAAAAGAAGAAAAAGACCGTTGCAATAGCGCAACGAGATTTGGGTTTCGACTCAGGTGACGAAACCATGATTACAGCCGTGGGAATGCAAGGTAACAAAACTCCTCATACTAGTTCAAGTTCTACTCATGTTTCTAAAGAAAATTATAAAAGAAGAAGTGAGTTGTTTCACATCAAAGTTGTGTCTAAGCATACCAAGATTGAAACATTATTTGATCTGGGTTCTCAAGTAAATTTGATCTCAGAATCAGTTGTTAAGAAGTTGGGCATACAGACTACACCTCACCCCAAGCCTTATCCTCTTGGATGGGTATGTGATAATGCTAAGCTACAGGCAACTAATAAATGCAGGTTAAGGTTTGCAATTGCTTCAAAGTTGATCGATGAGGTGGACTTAGATGTTGTTCCTCTTGACATCTCTGGTATCATATTGGGAAGCCCATACTTGTATGATCGAAAAGCAGTATTCTTCCGTCACGAGCACAAGTACCATCTCACCAAAAATGGGTTGGAGTACATCGTGAGAGCTCATAGTATGAAGGCTAACAACACTCTTGTTAGTACAGGACAGATGAAGCGGCTCATCAACACTAATAAGACATACATGCTCATGGTTGTGAGAGCAAAAGATGCTGAAGCATCTGATGCTTTCAGAGGTTGTGATCTTTCTCATAAAAAGGATATGATTGATATTGTGGCTAACTATGATGAAATATTTCAGGAACCTACAGGTTTGCCTCCCAAAAGGGAGATTCAACATGAGATACATCTCCAGCAGGATGCCCCTCTTCCTAATGTGGGCATGTCCAGGTTGTCTTCAGTTGAAATGGCAGAGATTAAGAAGCATTTTCAAGACTTGTTGGACCAAGGAGTGATCAGACCCAGCTCCTCCCCATGTGGTTCACTGATTGTGTTGGTGATGAAGAAAGATGGCACATGGAGGATGTGCATTGACTATCGGGCTCTCAACAAGATCATGATCAAGAATCGATACCTGCTTCCTCGCATAGATGACTTGCTCGACCAATTGAAAGATGTTGTGTTCTTTACCAAGTTGGATTTGCGCAGTGCCTACCACCAGATCAGAATTGCAGAAAGTGATGTGTGGAAGACGGCCTTCAAGACCAAGCAAGGTCTATTTGAGTGGTTGGTGATGCCCTTTGGGCTTTGCAATGCACCTGCAACCTTCATGCGGGTAATGAATGATGTTTTTCGGCCATTCTTAGATGATTTTGTCATTGTATACTTAGATGATATCTTTGTCTTTAGCAAAACTTGGGAAGCACATGTGGGGCATGTAAAGCAAGTATTAGATACTTTGAAAAAGGAGAAATTGTATGTAAAATTGTCAAAGTGTGAATTTGGCAAAAATTCATTAGTTTAATTGGGGTCATATTGTAGGAGGTGGAAATTTAAAAATTGATCCTTCAAAAGTTGATGTAATTGTCAATTGGCCTAAGCCTACTAACGCTACTGAAGTGAGAAGATTTTTAGGAGCTATTCAATATTGGAGAAGGTTCATTCAAAACTTCTCATACATAGAATCTCCTTTGCATACCTTAACAAGTGTAAAGAAAGCCTTCCAGTGGGGAGGTAAGCAGCAGAAAGCCTTCGACACATTGAAGGGAAAGATCAGGACCGCCCCAGTCCTAGCCTTGCCCGATTTGTAGCAGCCATTTGAGATAGAGACAGATGCCAGTGGATATTCCATGGGGGTAGTATTGATACAGCACCGCAAGCCTATTTGCTACCATTCAGAGACTTTTACTCAAGCAGTATACAACTACCCCACCTATGAAAAAGAGTTGTATGCTTTGGTTCAGAGTGTCAAGAATTGGAAAAACTACTTGATGGGTAAGGAGACGATCATCCATACCGATCATCAGCCCTTGCAGTATCTCCAGTCCCAGACTAAGCTCCAGCAAGGTCATCATTTCAGGTGGATGGGATTCCTTCAACAATTCCATCTAGTGATCAAGTACAAGAAGGGTACTAGTAACAAAGTGGCAGATATGCTCTCTAGACCTCCTATTGTTGCATCTATTGTTTTGAAAAATGCTTCTTTGTCCCATGAAAGTTATATTGAGTAGTATGCTACTGATGATGATTTCAAGGAGATTTATGAGAAGCTAACCAATGGCACACAAGTGGAAGACTACTATTTGCAGGGAAAGTTGCTCTATCATTTGGGCAAGTTATGTGTTCCTATCAGTGAAAGAGTCCATGTAATATGAGAAGCTCATACTTCTCTTGTATCAGGGCATTTTGGGGTAGGTAATACTTTCTCTCATTTGCAAAGACTTGTGTATTGGCATCGCATGAAAGACATTGTAACAAAATATGTAAAGGGGTGTGTGATGTGCTCTACTTGTAATCCCACTAATAGAAAATTAGGGTTGTACTCACCACTTCCTGTTCCTTCCCATCCTTGGGAAAGCATTTCCATGGATTTTGTGGGGGGTTTTTCTATGTCTAGGAGGGGTCATGACTACTTGTATGTGGTCGTGGATAGGTTTAGAAAGATGTGTATTCTTATGCCATGTAAAAATCAGGTCACTGTAGAGCAGGTTGCTTCTCTTTTCTTTTAGCATGTATGGGTTCACTTTGGACTCCCTACGTGCATTATCTTGGATCGGGACTCCCGATTCTTTGGAGAGTTTTGGAAAAAGTTATGGTGTATGATGGACACCAAGCTGAAGAGGAGCACTGCTTTCCATCCATAGACCGACGGACAGATAGAGGTATTCAATAGAAAAGTTGTCCATTTCATTCGAGGCTATTGCAACAAGCATCCTAAGTTATGGGATGAACAGATCTAGTATGTGCAGCATGCCTACAATAGGGCTATGCATTCTTCCACTCAGAGCTTTCCATTTGAGACATGCTTTGGGTACTTGCCAAAGACTCCATTGGACTTGACTTATGGGAGAGAGGTTGGTTCAAGCACTTCCAAGGATGAAGACAAAGCCCGCATGTTCATTCAGAGAGTTCAACAGGTACATCAAGTAGTGCAAGAGCAGTTGGAGAAGAGTCAAGCCCAGTACAAGGCTCACCATGACAAGCATAGAGCTGATCATCAGTTTTAGGTGGAAGATCAAGTGTGGCTTCACATCAGCAAGGAGAGGATGAAAGGATAAGGTAAGAAGCTCAAGCCTATTAGATATGGTCCCTTCACCATCTTGGAGAAGATTGGGACGAATGCATTTCTCTTAGAGCTATCGCCATACATGCATATCTACTCAGTGGTGAATGTGGAGAACTTGAAACTCTATGAGCCTCCCATGATCATGGATGAAAGGGAGAATGTCTCATTTCCATCAGTTGATGAATTTTCTCCTGAGTACATGGATGAACTAAAGGAAGATGTCATCTTGGATAGAAGGACAAGGACTTCTCGTAGAGGCGATGTTGAGTATCTTCGAGTGGGCATCAAAGGCAATCATCCAAGCAAAGCCAAGTGGATTGAGAAGGAGAAAGTTAGGGAGCAATTCCCTCACCTATCTGTTGATTAATAAAGGATTTTGGAGGCCAAAAGCTTCTCAGTGGGGAGGAATGACCTAGGAGGATCCAAGAAGGAAAAATTTTCAAAGTCCTCCAATCTCAACAAAACCAGCGCCAGATTGAAGGTCTCATCGAGACTATTCCAACGGCATTTGTTTCACCTTAAATGGACTTTGTATGAGAAATTTATCGCATTTTCTTCTATGAGGTCAACAGGCAAAATTGGCAAAAAGAGGTGCCACGTGGCACCACTGATAGGGTGACACGTGGTGTTAACAACCCTGCCTAGCAGAGGCTTGAAGGGACCATGATAAAAAGGAAATAATGATTGCTTGTCAAACTTTGGTTAAATATTATGGTATAAAGGTATGACAAAGGGCGAGTAAGCGATGAATTATCACGGGATCCAACGATGCAAAGTGAGGAGACAGAGATCGAAGGTTTATAATGTGTCCGCTTTATAAAGATGTGAGAAAGATAACGATATATGGGTGTTCGACGAGACGTGAAGATCAACGGTCGCTGATCAGGCTCAATAAGATCTACGATTGTTGTGAACTCCGCCTTGTAGACTTGTACGTTTGATAAAACAAAGGAGCTCAGCGGAATATGGTACGTGTTGCTTAATCCAACGACTGGGAAATAAAGGTGAAATATATCAACGGCCATTGACAGATCCGGAGCAGGAAGTTGTGCGGTGGTTGGAGACAAAAGGTGGTAGCGGAATGCAAACCACAATACACGTGGCAACTCACAGTGCATTCTGCGAGCAAAAGTGTTTTGGCGGAAACCACTAAAGGGGATCTCCGAAGTGGGGTCCTATATAAACAAAGTTGACTTGTTCAAGAATTATTTTTTATTGGTGCCGGACGAATGAAAAGGACCTGCATGCTCACCAACCTCAACAATCAATCTCAAATACACGCAGTCACAGTAATAGGTAAGTCCCGGACACCCGAATTTCATCCACCTCATTACCGTTGTTGTCTGAATTATGGACAAAGGAAAATATTTGCAAGGGTTTAGTCGTATTTTGGATGATAAAGAAGAATACCTGGTCGACAAAGACAGAGGAGTGTGTGACCCTTTTTTATCTGTGGGAAGTGTATCAGTTTACAAAGAGAGATTATGGCAGTACAATTCATAGGGTAATGATATCCTAAATGCCTGTAAATCATTTTTATATTATTTTGCTGTTGAACAGACCCTGCATTTTCTCAAGTTCACAGAATGGTGCGCAGTTAATTATTCTTCTTCTCAGAGAGTTATTGTCAGTCAATCCACGTCTAGGATCCTGTGTAAAATTGATGCCAAGGTCATCCGCGAAAATCTGAACTTGCCCGATAACTACCCTGATAGCTGTGAACCTGTAAATGAATCCGTTTTAGCCAAGGTGTATAAAAATTGTGAAACTGAGGTCCGTTGTAAATTCTTGTCAAGATCCTTAAAAATGGTCAATCACTAGACAGTCTATTTCTGCCCTATCATGTTCACATTTTCAAAGATGAAGTTTAGTTAGTTGTGTCCTTAGTCTGGCAAGTCTTGGGTCTAGATGATGATTGTCATGTAAATGAAGTCATCTTAGGTTTTCTATTAAAAATCAATCCATTGAGTTCTGAGTCTTAGTCATTTCATGTACTCAGTTTAGATGAGTACTTAGCAGAAGCTATACATCTTCAATTGAGTGAATTTCCAAAGGTGAAATTCTTCAAGTTTCAAACTTATTTACTGAACATGTTGCTGTATTCGAACGTCACTGAGTTATAGTTTTTTAGTACCATGTTTTCTACAGATTTGCCCATGCAAATCAACATGTTTGAATTTGTCAATTCTATCATGTCAAAAATATACAAGATGTTATTTGATGAAGTGCTACCCCGGGTATTAGAAGAGATGAAATGCATGATGCAATCCTCACCTGAGGATAGAGTCGGAGATTGGTTTCTATATAACGATTCCACAGTTTTGAGAATATATGGTTTTACTGGAGAACCATATAGGTTACCTACTTTCCTTACTCCCAGAGTTTTTGCATTAGAGTTTATGAGACAAAGATTGCATTCAGAAGAAGAACACTTTGGGGCCTTTAAGAAATCTTCAAATATCAAATTCCCTCTCAAAGTTGGTTCTTTTATTTTCAAAAATAAAGGTGCTCTGGTGTTTATAGAAAAATAGTTGGAAAGCATGGAATTTCAGAAGGAGCAAAGGGTAAATTATGATCCCCATCATATAATTTCACTGAGAAAGCAGGAAAACAAAAACAAGCCATTTGACCACCAAGTTGTTGAAAGCCTGAGCGAGACAACCAATTTGCTTCATTTTATGGAAATTCCAAGATCTGATGAAAATACAAGTACTATACCGATTGCAGTATGTCAAGTGACAGAGGGTCCTAATATTTTTGTTAAAAGGAGTCTTTCTGAAGTTGAAAGCATGGAAGTGGATGAGGATGGGTCACACAAAAAGGCCAAATTGTTTCAAGATGGTGGAGTTTTAAGTGAAGAGATTTTAGACGATTTAAAAAGAGTTGCTTTAGTTCCAACAAAATCTGTACAAGTGAATCAGTTTTCTTTTAAAGGTGTAGATAATTCAGAATCAAGCCCAGTTTTTAAGTCCAAAGAGGAGCTCATGGCTAGTTATGTGGGGAAGCGAAATCACTCCCTAGAAGAGACAAGGAATCTACTCCCGCGAGTGAGGAGTTTAAATAATCCAAAAAATTCCTTGATTTCTACCAGGGACATAGAAAGAAATACTTTTAAATTGGCCATAGTAAGTGATAAGAAGATGTCAGAAATGGAAGTGAGATTGGACAAGATTAGTCTACCAGACAAAATACAGTTACATAAGCAAACAGGTGACATTATTTATTTAAATTTATTGCATGCTATGATGAGAGTTAATAAGTTACAAATTTTGGTAGACAAGTTAGAGGTTCAGTTAAAACATGAGAAAGTTGAAAATAAGGACAATGTTATTCAAATTAAAAAGCTACAAGCAGACATTATCAGCTCGGGAAGTGAAAGAGATAACACCCAAGCAATCAAAAGAGATCTAGAGGAAAAGGACAATGCCCTCCAGGTTTTGAAGAAAAGGTTGAAGATCCCAAGCACTGAACATGTTCAATCATCTGAATTATTACCATTACAAGAAGAGAAAGACAAAATTCACCTGGAGATGATGGAGCATAAAGGAAGAGTTGTCAAATTACAAGAGGAAAAAGACAAATGGGAAACAGAGCGGAATGAGCTAATAGCCCAAATCTCCCTGCTGAAAAAGGACCAAATCGATGAAAAAGAGATTATGGAGGAGTTGATGAGCCAAACTCCCACTGATGAAGACCTGTCCATTGTGAATATTGAGAAGCCATTAAATGATTTTTCTGCAGATGACTTACTAGTGCCCATGTCCTAGGTCAGCTTGAAGGATGAAGAAATAAGAGAATTAAAGGTGGAAAATGAAAAAGTCAAATCCGAGCTAGCCAAAGTTACTGAAAATAAAAATAAAATATTGCAAGATAGAAATCAACTACAAAATAAATTTAATGAATTGAAGGAAAGAAACATCAGGAAGGGTCCTCTCCAGGGAACAAAGCACATAATTTGGGATACATTATCCATAGAAATTACTAAATTTAGGCACTATTTAAATTTCATTGATGATCAAAGCATATTGATCAATCTGGCCAATTAGAGACTGAAGTTAGTAAACGAAACTATGGAAAGGAAACCCCTTTCCACAGCCCAGAATGTGTTAAACTTTTTAAATTCATTAACATACCAAAATTTGCATGATATAGGCATAAAGGACAGGATAGCAATGGTACTGTGGGCCAAAATTTTTATCCATAAGCATCATCTAATGAAGGCAGTCCAGGACAAAGATGATGAAATGATCTCACAGGTTAATGACTTCAAACAGGATTTCAAAGAACTATTCGAAGACGGTCTTCCTTCCTTTTGGGATGAAGAGGGACGAATGTTTTCTCAAGAGCACTATCACAACCTGTTGGTACAAAGCCGCATGGATTATTCCAAATTTGATGATTTGGAATAGGGGCTAACAGGGAAAGTCATCATGGATAAGCTGACGGAAGATTTTGAGATACTACAGAAATTCCTAATCATCAGGGGAAAGTTGCTCTAAGGTATCTTATGAAGCCTACATGGAGCTGGAGGTGTCCATTCTCGAGATGATCGAATATGATAGTCTAAGCGCGGAGCAATGGAGAGCCATAGAAAGATTCAGAAAAATGAAATATATCCTTCATTCATGAAGACAAGTGTTGCGCGCTGAGGAGATTCTTGGACAAGGCCATGTTACGGAGTTGATTTTAACTTAATGATCTGTTAGGATCGAAGCTAGTAGTTTATTCCTAGGAGTTAGGAATATAGTTACAAGACTTTGATTAAGCCGGTTATTCAGTTAAAAATCTTCTTGGAAGATGAAATAATTTTATGTATATAAGTGCATCTATTTTATATGATGGGGGTTGGAACCCATCTTGTTGTTGACTGTTTCTTCTGAAGACATATATTTTTTGAATAACAAAGCAAATGCATAAGAGTTATTAGAGATTCCTGTGTCATTTACATTGCAGTCCGTATTTCTCTTTTTCCGTTATCGTTTTTCCATTGTAACACTTGATTCTATTTTTCTTCATATCTGAAGCATAGTGTTGAATGGTTAGAATTCATATTCGTTATGCTCTGATCATCATTTCAGATATTTATGAATGTTTCTACTAAAGTTAATATAGAACTCATCTTTGATGCTCTGTATTAATGGACTGCTCCTTGTTTCTTCTGTCTCACCCGAGCTAAAGGAATGACTGTGATGGAATGGTTATCTTGCCTTTGACAAAATCTCATGCATATGTCTTTGTGATATCTTTATGTATATGTGACTCCATTTCCCAATGGTTACTTGTTGTTTCAACCATTTATACAATTTTTAAGTGTTTAAATTATATCTGGCCTTGTTAAATCTGTATTTGAGAGATCCCTCTCTGGAAAGAAAAGCCAGTTTCTTTCTAAAAGTGGTTTTACTGTTACCTTGGAATTTATCTTTTACAACCTGGGTACATTCTGAGTGCTAACAAATTGGTGCTGTTGCCAGGGAACGAAAGTGCACATCTGCCCTGGGGAGAACGACAAAGTTGAAGAAAGATTTATGTGGGAAAACATGAATTTTTACCAGTATAAAGGTTGTATATTTGCCTTGGCGACTCCATTGTGAAACTCTTTCAGAACCTAAGGAGTCATTCTGGCTTCGAGAAGACACACGCAAGGTAATTCTGATACCAAAGTTTTAAAAAGTCTTGAAGACCTGGAAAAGTTATTTAAGAGAAAAGATAAAGAAAAGTTAGGTTTTCCTTTGTTTGGTACATCATCTTCTCAAGATTCTCCCATTGATCCAGAATGGGAAGTTAATGTTGGAAGGAGTTTGTTGAAAACTAAATCTGAGTCTGATCTGAAGAATACTGAGTTTGATTCCCATAGATTGGAATCTTATTTGTTGGATTCCCTCTAGAGAGATTTACAACAAACTACGAAAGTTGAAACATCTGCCTCTCAAAATACTCAAAAGCCTTCAGTGCCTTTGAACCCGCCTAGACCAATGGCAGCCAAATTTGCTCCCTTGCGTTTGCCTATTTTAGTACATGACCTTCCTCAGAATTATTCCCAAATAATTTCTTTGTTTGATGGAGAAGGTGACATAACCGCAAAGCAGCATGTTGCCAAGTTTGAAGATTTCATTGACTTAGAAGAAGTTGATTATCCAGATGTTAAAATGCGATTGTTTGCTCAAAGTTTGCCAGGTAAGGCAAAGAAATGGTTTAAAGATCTGCCAGATGGGTCTATAATGAATTTTCAGGCTTTCCAGAATGCATTTCTAGATAGGTGGGATGATAAACAGAATCCTCTACAACTCTTGTCTCAGTATAATAGTCTCAAAAAGGGAGGTTTCGAATCTATTCATGAATTCTCTAGCAGGTTCATAAGGGTTTATAATTCCATTCTGGAAGATATAAAACCTTCTATGGCCACTGCCAAATTACATTATGCTGGAGCCTTTGACAATGATTTTACATTCTCATTAAGAGAAAGGAAATCAGCAACCCTTGCTGCAATGTTTATAGATGCTTTGGAAGTAGAAGCAAATATGATGGCGAGTGGAAAAATGAAACATAGAGATATTGATAGGAGGAAAGGGGATGAAAAATTGCCTTCTACTTCTTCCTCTACTAATGATGTCAAATTTGAAATGATGTTGAAAATGATGGAAAAATTGATGGACAGATTAACTATGGACAGATTAACTATGGACAATAGGGGGTTCAACAGAGAACAAGCCGACCCTCAAATCAGGAACCCCAATTTTAGAAGACCAAATCCTCCCGTTCTTCCACAAAATAGGCAGAGAGACATAAGAAACCCAAGAAATCAGGAAGAACAGCAAATTCAACCACCATTCCCTAAAAATTATGTTGCTGATGAAGAAGACCCTACTGAAAATGAAATTCATCTTTTTGGAGAACTGGATTCAGAAATATATCTTACTAAAGAAGAACATAACATGTTTGAACAGTAAGGTGGAAGTGAAGAATTTGAAAGGGAGACAGAGCAGTATCAAAGGGGTTATTTACATGCTATGGATGATGTGCAGAGGAAAATCAGATTGAGAAACAGGGAGGTTTTTATAAATAAAGGGAAGGAAAATCCAAATCAGCCTTCCATGAGTTCCCTAAATGTTGAAAAGGGAAAAGAGGGGCAAAAAGAGTCTCTTGTAAATAAAGAAGCTGAAAATGAGATACAAAGGGACAAAAGAATGAAACAAGTGGCCCCAATTGATGTAGAAAGGGTTGGTCCCGGTTTTAATTTGTAAAATGAGCTTTCAAAGTTAAAAATTTATGTTCCATTTAATGAGTTGTTGAGAAACAGTGATTGTAGAGACACTATAACAAGAAAAGGTTAAGGGGAATCGCAATCTGATATTTTAGAGTTGAATGATGATAATCCTGCTATTTCATTTGGGTCAAAGGTTGAAAATTTAGAAACTGAAGAGGTCCCTCCTTTCTATTTGAGTTTGAATGTGCATGATATGGTGGTCCATAATGCTATGTTAGACTCAGGAGCATCACATAATTTAATGCCGAAGGGAGTAGTTGAAAGTTTGGGACTAGAAGTGACAAGGCCCTATAAAGATTTGCATTCTTTTGACTCTAAAAGAGTAAAATGCCTTGGTTTGATCAAAGATATGGTAGTGACTCTGAACAAGTTGCCATCTAAAACTATAGTCATGGATGTGGTAGTAGCAGACATTCCACCTAAATTTGGGGTATTGTTGTCAAGATCGTGGACTTCCAAGTTAAAAGGTAGTTTACAAATGGATATGTCATATGCTACTATTCCTGTTCAAGATGGGAGCAGAAGGTTATATAGTGAAAAAAAAACTCTTTATGTAGTGAGCAGTCAAGATAAACCTGAAATTCATCATATATATGCTGTTGATACTGATTTGGGGTCTTCCATTTTCTTCAATGATACTGTCCCATGTGATCTAGAAGCCACATTACAGGAGAAGTCCGAAGAAGATAAAAAAGATGAGATGAAGAAACAAGATGCTTTAGAGGCAAAACAAAAAAGGGAAGGTTTATGGACTATGTATTTTGATGGATCTACTGCAAAACTGGGTGCTGGAGCTGGAGTGTATATAATTTCTCCTATTAGGGATTTCAAATCTTTATCATATAAATTAACATTTGAATGCACAAATAACGTAGCAGAATATGAAGCTTTATTACTGGGGTTACATGCTTTGAAAGATTTGGGAGCGCAAAGGATAAAAGTTTTTGGAGATGCAGAATTGGTGATAAACCAAGTGAATGACAGTTATCAGACCAAGCATCCCCAGATGAGGGCTTGTAGGAATGAAGTGTGGGATATGATTGGCAACTTTTTCATAGAGCACACGATTCAAGTGGCTTCCAGGCATGAAAATATGGTGGCAGATTCTTTGGCAGTAGCTGCTGGAAAATTCAAAACCCTTATTGCTGGTTAGAAAGAATATCAAGTGGACATTGTGAACAGACCATCTATTCCTGACAATTCCAAATATTGGCAGGTATTTGAAGACGACATGCAGATCAAAAGGTTTTTGGAATTATCAGGAGAATTTGTAAATACTCATATTGACACCGAAAATGATGATGGTGAGAACTTTCAAGATGATGAAGAGCTTGACAAAGAAAAGGAAGGCACTGAAAAGTTGAAGGGAACCTTAGGAGGTAAAGATATTATTCAATTAAAAAATAATTTCATACCAAGGGGTCTGATTCCTTTGGAAAAACTTTTTGATCAGAATGATGTGGCTAAGAATCCCAAAGTAAAGCCTGTTGAGAATGATGTTGAAGATAGGAATATTGGCACTGAAGAGAATCCTAAGACTATAAAGGTATCCAAGAAATTGCCTGAAAAAGAAAAAAAAGAATATGTGAATTTAATGAAAAAGTATACAGATGTCTTCGCTTGGAGTTATGAAGACCTTAAGGAATATGATACATCTATCATACAGCATACTATTCCTATAAAGCCTGGGGAGAAAACTTTCAAACAGAAGCTCAGGAAGATAAATCCTAAGTTGCTTCCCATCATTGAGAAGGAAATTAAAAGATTATTTGATGCCAAGATCATTGTAATTCTAAGGTTTTCTAAGTGGGTTGCGAATCTGGTTCCTGTTAGAAAGAAGAATGGAGAAATCAGACTTTGTGTAGATTTCTGAAATTTAAATAAAGTTTCTATGAAAGACAATTATCCTTTGCCAAAGATGGATCATATTTTGCAGAAAGTAGTTGGAGATGAGAGAATTTCAATGTTGGACAGTTTTTCTGGCTATAATCAGATCAAAGTATTACCTGAAGATCAAGAGAAAACTGCATTTACTACACCTTGGGGCACCTTTATGTATGTTAAAATGTCTTTCGGCCTAATGAATGCAGGAGCTACTTTCCAGTGAGCTATGGACATCACTTTTGCAAGAGAAATTGGGAATTTTGTGGTAATCTACATGGATGATATTACAGTCTATTCAAAATCTGACATAGAACATTTACATCATTTAGAGAAAGTTTTCATGAAGTGTAGAAAGTTTGGTATATCATTGAATCCGAAGAAATCCAATTTTGCTTTAGAAGAAGGAAATTTGTTGGGCCATATAATATCCAAGGATGGAATAAAAATTGATCCTGAAAGGTTGAGTGCAATTTTGAAAGTAGGTGAACCTAGGAGTAAAAAGGAGATACAATCTTTCTTGGGGCAAGTGAATTTTTTAAGAAGGTTTGTGCCAAGTTTTGCCGAGATCCTAATGCATATCACAAATATGTTGAAGAAGGGTCATGAGGTGAAATGGAATGTTGAAGCTAGAAAGTCTTTTTGGGAAATTAAAAAATCAATATCAGATGCTCCTGTGTTGGTAAGTCCATATTTTACCAAAGATTTCTTAGTATTTTCATATGCTTAAGAATATACTATAGCAACAGTTTTATTGCAGAAGAATAATGAGAACTTGGAACAGCCCATAGCATTTTTTAGCAAAATGTTGAGGGATGGGGAATTGAAATATGATATCATGGAGAAGCAAGCATATGCTTTAGTTAAAGCATTGAAGGATTTCATAGTATATATTCTGCATTCACATATAATTGCTCATGTTCCAACAGCTACAGCAAAAGGAATCTTGACACAACTTGATCCAGAAGGCAGAAGGGCAAAATGGATAGCTACATTACTGTAGTATGACATAGAGATAAATCCTACTAAGCTGGTCAAGGGACAAGGATTAGCAAAGATGATGGCTAATTCAAACTGTGAGTCTTTACAAATCAATTTCCTATCTCACCGGGTTAATCAGTTGGATACATAAGTGGAAGTAGTAACTGATTTTGTGGCATCTCCATGGTATTCTAATATTGTTTACGTCCTTCGAAATTTACAAACACCAGAAGGATTGAGTAAGTCAAGGGTGAGATCCATAAAATTGAAAGCTGCCAATTATTGTATTATAAATAAATATCTTTATTGGAAATACCTCGGAGGAATATTACTAAACTGTCTTTTAGAAAATGAAGCTCAACAAACAGCCAAAGAATTTCATAAGGAAGATTGTGGAGGACATCATTCTTGGAAGGTGACTGCAAACAAAATTCTAAGAGTAGGTTATTATTGGCCAACATTATTTTCAGATGTGTATAAAGAAACTAGCAGGTGTCATCAATGCCAAATTTTTGATGGTAAGAGAAAGGTACTTCCTCTTCCTTTAAATCCAATAACAATAGAAGCTCCTTTCCAACAGTGGGGTTTGGATTTTATTGGCGAGATAAACCCTAATTCGTCAGGACAACACAAATGGATTCTGACAGCTACAGAATATTTTACAAAAAGGATTGAAGCGATTCCCACCAGAAGAGCCACTGAAACTGTAATCATGGACTTTCTTGAGGAAAACATATTGGCTCGATTTGGATGCCCCAAAAGAATAGTAACAGACAATGCAGCTGCCTTTAAGTCCAAGAAAATGATTGACTTCTGTCACAAATTTCATATAAGTCTCAATCATTCAACTACCTATTATCCGCAGGGAAATGGGTTAGCTGAATATTCAAATAAAATCCTGGTAAGGATCATCAGAAAGCTGTTGGAAGATAATAAAAAGTCATGGCACACCAAACTCAAGTATGCTCTATGGGCCAACCGGATTATTACCAAAAGGGAAATTGGCATGTCTCCATTCCAACTGGTGTATGGAACCGAAGTTGTTTTTTTAGTGTCGTTAGGTGTTCCAGTTATGAGATATTTCCAGGATCAGCAGGAAGAACCAAATCACATGCAAAGGAGGATAAATCAGATTATTGAGTTGGAAGAGCAAAGGAATAAGGCTTATGACAAGGTGCAGTTACATCAAGAAAAAATGAAAAATACTTTTGACAGAAGAATCAAAGAAGAGCAGTTTCAGATTGATGATTTGGTTTTGAAGTGGGATGCTCCTAAAGAAGACAAACATGGGAAATTTAATCATATGTGGGTAGGTCCTTATGTTGTTGCTGGTTACAGAGGACAAAACACATTTCTGCTAGAATATCCAAATGGGGTTCCTCTAGAAAGTAACCCTGTAAATGGAAGGTATCTGAAACATTACCTATCCTAAGGAGGAGGGTAAAACTTGTATTATAGTATGTAAATATTTTTTTCTTTACAAGTCAATATGGGTGGTAGGTCGAGTGTGTTTGAAGCCCGCGGTGAAGGCCCTAAAATTCAGGAGGCATGCCATTCCTTTTGAAAAATAAAAAATAAAAAATGTATATTTGCGAAAAACAAAAGATAAGTTTTTTCGAAGTTACTATGAAATATTAAAGACAGGCACCTGGTCTACGAGTTATTTGATACCTCGCAGGGAGGATATAATCCCCAGATGGAGCCAATTGTTAACAACCCTACTTAGCAGAGGCTCAAAGGGACCATGATAAAAAGGAAATAATGATTTCTTGTCAAACTTTGGTTAAATATTATGGTATAAAGGTATGACAAAGGGCGAGTAAGCAATGAATTATCACGGGATCCAACAGTGCAAAGCGAGGAGACAGAGATCTAAGGTTTATAATGTGTCCGCTTTATAAAGATGCGAGAAAGATAACGATATACAGGTGTTCGATGAGACATGAAGATCAACGGTCCCTGATCAGGCTCGATAAGATCTACGGTCGTTGTGAACTCCGCCTTGTAGACTTGCACGTTTGATGAAACAAAGGAGCTCGGAGGAATATGGTACGTGTCGCTTCATTCGACGGCTGGGAAATAAAGGCTAAATATATGAATGGTTGTTGATGGATCCGAAGCAGGAAGTTGCGAAGTGGTTGGAGACAAAAGGTGGTAGTGGAATGCAAACCACAGTACACACGGCAACTCGCGGTGCATTCCGTGGGCAAAAGTGGTTTGGCGGAAACCACTAAAGGGGATCTCCGGAGTGGGGTCCTATATAAACAAAGTTGACTTGTTCAAGAATTATTTTTTATTGGCACGAGATGAATGAAAAGGACCCGCGTTCTCGCCAACATCAACAGTAAATCTCGAATACACGCAGTCACAGTAACAGGTAAGTCCTGGACGCCCGAAATTCATCCACCTAATTACCATTGTTGTCTGAATTATGGATAAAGGAAAATATTTGCAAGGGTTTAGTCATATTTTGGATGATAAAGAAGAATACCTAGTCGACAGAGACAGAGGAGTGTGTGACCCTTTTTTATCTATGGGAAGTGTATCAGTTTGCAAAGAGAGGTTATGGCAGTTCAATTCGTAGGGTAATGATATCCTAAATGCCTGTAAATCATTTTTATATTATTTTGCTGTTGAATAGACCCTGCATTTTCCCAAGTTCACAGAATGGTGCACAGTTAATTATTCTTCTTCTCATAGAGTTATGTCAGTCAGTCCACCTCTAGGATCCTGTGTAAAATTAATGCCAAGTTCATCCCCAAAAATCTAAAACTTGCCCGATAACTACCCTGATAGTCGTGAACCTGTAAATGAATCCATTTTAGCCAAGGTGCATAAAAATTGTGAAACTGAGGTCCGTTGTAAATTCTTGTCAAGTATCCTTAAAAATGGTCAATCACTAGACAGTCTCTTTCTTCCCTATCCTGTTCACATTTTCAAAGATGAAGTTCAGTTAGTTGTCTCCTTAGTCTGTCAAGTCTTGGGTCTAGATGATGATTGTCATGTAAATGAAGTCATCTTAGGTTTTCTATTAAAAATCAGTTCATTGAGTTATGAGTCTCAGTCAGTTCATGTACTCAGTTTAGATGAGTATTTAGCAGAATCTATACATCTTCAATTGAGTGAATTTCCAAAGTTCAGATTCTTCAAGTTTCAAATTTATTTACTGAACATGTTGTTGTGTTCGAACGTCACCGAGTTGCAATTTTTGAGTACCATGTTCTCTATATATTTGCCCATGCAAATCAACATGTTTGAATTTGGCAATTATATCATGTCAGAAATATACAAGATGTTATTTGATGAAGTGCTACCCTGGGTAATAGAAGAGATGAAATGCATGATGCAATCCTCACCTGAGGATAGAGTCGGAGATTGGTTTCTGTATAAGGATTCCACAGTTTTGAGAATATATGGTTTTACTGGAGAACCATATAGGTTACCTGCTTTCCTTACTCCCAGAATTTTTGCATTAGAGTTTATGAGACAAATATTTCATTCAGAAGAAGAACACTTTGGGGCCTTTAAGAAATCTTCAAATATCAAATTCCCTCTCAAAGTTGGTTCTTTTATTTTCAAAAATAAAGGTGCTCTGGTGTTTATAGAAAAATTGTTGGAAAGCATGGAATTTCAGAAGGAGCAAAGAGTAAATTATGATCCCCATCATATAATTTCCCTGAGAAAGCAGGCAAACAAAAACAAGCCATTTGACCACCAAGTTGTTGAAAGCCTGAGCGAGACAACCAATTTGCTTCATTTTATGGAAATTACAAGATCTGATGAAAATACAAGCACTATACTGATTATAGTATCTCAAGTGACAGAGGGCCCTAATATTTTGGTTAAAAGAAGTCTTTCTGAAGTTGAAAGCATGGAAGTGGATGAGGATGGGTCACACAAAAAGGCCAAATTGTTTCAAGATGGTGGAGTTTTAAGTGAAGAGATTTTAGATGATTTAAAAAGAGTTGCTTTAGTTCCAACAAAATCTGTACATGTGAATTAGTTTTGTTTTAAAGGTGTAGATAATTCAGAATCAAGCCCAGTTTTCAAGTCCAAAGAGGAGCTCATGGCCAGTTATGTGGGGAATTGAAATCAGTCCCTAGAAGAGACAAGGAATCTACTCCTGCGAGTGAGGAGTTTAAATAATCCAAAAACTTCCTTGATTTCTACCAAGGACATAGAAAGAAATACTTTTAAATTGGCCATAGTAAGTGATAAGAAGATGTCAGAAATGGAAGTGAGATTGGACAAGATTAGTGTACCAGAAAAAATACAGTTACATAAGCAAACAGGTGACATTATCTATTCAGATTTATTGCATGCTATGATGAGAGTTAATAAGTTACAAATTTTGGTAGAAAAGTTAGAGGTTCAGTTAAAACATGAGAAAGTTGAAAATAAGGCCAATGATATTCAAATTAAAAAGCTACAAGCAGACATTATCAGCTCAGGAAGTGAAAGAGATAACACCCAAGCAATCAAAAGACTTCTAGAGGAAAAGGACAACGTCCTCCAGGTTTTCAAGAAAAGGTTGAAGATCCCAAGCACTGAACATGTTCAATCATCTGAATTATTATCATTACAAGAAGAGAAAGACAGAATTCACCTGGAGATGATGGAGCATAAAGGAAGAGCTGTCAAATTACAAGAGGAAAAAGACAAATGGGAAACAGAGCAGAATGAGCTAATACCCCAAATCTCCCTGCTGAAAAAGGACCAAATCGATGGAAAAGAGATTATGGAGGAGTTGATGAGCCAAACTCCCACTGATGAAGACCTGTCCATTGTGAATATTGAGAAACCATTAAACGATTTTTCTACAGATGACTTACTAGTGCCCATGTCCCAGGTCAGCTTGAAGGGTGAAGAAATAAGAGAATTAAAGGTGGAAAATGAAAAAGTCAAATCCGAGCTGGCCAAAGTTACTGAAAATAAAAATAAAATATTGAAAGATAGAAATTAGCTACAAAATAAATTTAATGAATTGAAGGGAAGAAACATCGGGAAGGGTCCCCTCCAGGGAGCAAAGGACATAATTTGGGATACATTATCCATAGAAATTACTAAATTCAGGCACTATTTAAATTTCATTGATGATCAAAACATATTGATCAATCTGGCCAATCAGAGACTGAAGTTAGTAAACGAAACTATGGAGAGGAAACCCCTTGCCAAAGCCCAAAATGCGTTAAACTTCTTAAATTCATTAACATACCAAAAGTTGCATGATATACGCGTAAAGGACAGGATAGCAATGGTACTGTGAGCCAAAATTTTTATCCATAAGCATCATCTAATGAAGGCAGTCCAAGACAAAGCTGATGAAATGATCCCACAGGTTAATGAATTCAAGCAGGCTTTCAAAGAACTATTCAAAGACAGGCTTCCTTCCTTTTGGGATGAAAAGGGATGAATGTTTTCTCAAGAGCACTATCACAACTTGTTGGTACAAAGCCGCATGGATCATTCCAAATTTGACGATCTGGAAAAGGGGCTGACAGGGAAAGTCATCGTGGATAAGCTGACGGAAGATTTTGAGATACTACAAAAATTCCTAATCATCAGGGGAATGTTTCCTAAGGTATCTTATGAAGCCTACATGGAGCTGGAGGTGTCCATTCGTGATATGATCGAATATGATATTCCAAGCACGGAGCAATGGAGAGCCATAGAAAGATTCAAAAAAATGAAATATATCCTTCATTCATGAAGACATGTGTTGCGCGCTGAGGAGCTGCTTGGACGAGGCCATGTTACCGAGTTGATTTTAACTTAATGATCTGTTAGGATCGAAGCTAGTAGTTTATTCATAGGAGTTAGGAATATAGTTACAAGACTTTGATTAAGCCGGTTATTTAGTTAAAAATCTTCTTGGAAGATGAAATAATTTTATGTATATAAGTGCATCTATTTTATATGATGGGGGTTGGAACCCATCTTGTTGTTGAATGTTTCTTCTGAAGACATATATTTTTTGAATAACAAAGCGAATACATAAGAGTTATCAGAGATTCCTGCATCATTTACATTGTAGTCCGTATTTCTCTTTTTCTGTGATCATTTTTCCAGTGTAACACTTCATTCTGTTTTTCTTCATATATGAAGCATAGTGTTGAATGGTTAGAATTCATATTGTTTATGCTCTGATCATTGTTACAGATATTTATGAATGTTTCTACTAAAGTTAATATAGAACTCATCTTTGATGCTCTGTATTAATGGACTGTTCCTTATTTCTTCTGTCTCACCCAAGCTAAAGGAATGACTATGATGGAATGGTTATCTTGCCTTTGACAAAATCTCATGCATATGTCTTTGTGATATATTTATGTATATGTGACTCCATTTCCCAATGGTTACTTGTTGTTTCAACCATTTATACAATTTTTAAGTGTTTGAATTATATCTGGCCTTGTTAAATCTGTATTTGAGAGATCCCTCCCTGGAAAGAAAAGCCAATTTCTTTCTAAAAGTGGTTTTGTTGTTACCTTGGAATTTATCTTTTACAACCTGGGTACATTCTGAGTGCTAACATGTGGCATCTGTATTGTACAAACCTGATGATGTGGCACCACTAACAAGGTGACATGTGGCATCAGTATAGTACGGACAAGATGACATGGCAGGTGTACGAACCAACCAAAAGATGACACATGGAATCACTCAAAGGATGACACATGGCATCTGTACAGTACGGACCAATCACAAGGTGACACATGGCAGTACAGATCCGAGCCGGCATACTGCTGACTGGGCGTACGGATGGTGATGTGGCAATACGGGTAGTGACTTGGCGGTTGACTAGACACAGACTGGACATGAGGTGGACCGATACCAAGCTACCACGTGGTAGCACAGGATTGGCCAATATGTCTAATACAAAAGTTATGGCCTCCACGGGGTTCAACCCTATGACCTCTCCTGCATAAGCGCTCCGCCTTACCGTTGGGCCACAAGGTGTTTCATGTATAAGCTATGGAAAAGAATTTATTTAAAGTTTGGATTGGCGCAAAAAGGGGCCGGGGCTAGCCCCGACCCCTGGTTCTCCCCTTCAACGTGATGACCAGGAGGTCCGCCCAATGCAGTGCGCGCGTGGAGCCCGCCATTCCGACCACTCTTTTAACATGTGTGTTTTAAAAGAACTTGGTTTATGGCATTTAAAGTGGGTTTGTATGGTTATAATATGGTTGTAACCATATTAAAATCCAACAAAAGGGCATGCCATTTTAAAAGGGTATTTTAAATATGTTTATTTATTATTAATTAAAAAAAATCCCAACCACATGGAAACCAACTTGGAGAAGTTGTAACCAAGGCCAAGATAGGCAAATTAGTTGCAACCAAAGGAATCCATGAGAGTCATGTGAAGAAGGGAAAGCCAACCTATATAAACCCATTCATTTGCTATTTCTAACTCATGCTTTGGAGTGGAGACTTTGTAGCTAAAGGAGAGAAGGGAGATTGCGTAGCTCTGTAGGAGGAAGGTATGAGTGTTTATACTCGTTTTACACCATCTTCAGGCTTCGGAGTTGCTGGAAGTAGTCTTGTTGTGTTTTGGGTAGCGGTTCTCTTCCTGACCATTGTTGCCAAGGTATCATTGTATCATTGCCATGTATTTTTCCCTCATGCTGAGATTATAGATCGACCCTCCTATTGAGAAGGAAGCCCGGAGACGTAGTCCATCGTTGACGAACTCCATTATCAACTTGTTGTCTTTATGTGCGTATTGTCTATGCTGTTTGGTTTTCTTCTTATGGATTTATGAGATTCATTCATGCTCTTTATGCAATTCATGTTAATGTCATAGAGTAGTAAAGATCTTGTTTTCGGATCAAGGAACCTTCAAAGTTTGCAAGTAAACGATAATGTCCCCATACCATGGGTCTATAGTCACAATGAGAAAAATGTTCTCATCAATTAAAGAGTTCTCATAAACCTCTCCTTCATCCAAACTAGGAAAATCAGATATGAGCTTAGCAAAAATTAATGACTTATTCGACTTTGCCAAAACAAACTTGAGGTCAAATTCTTTCAATATCACAATCCATTTATTATATTTCCCTCCTTTCATCTTTCTGGTGAGGACGAATTGAAATGGAATAATGTGAGCCACAACCAAAGTTTGGCGAAGAAGGATATAATGCCTCAAACATTGGACTGCATGGACTGTAGCTAAAGCCATCTTCTCGACATGAGTGTAACGAAGCTCTGCATCAATAAGCTTTCGGTTAAGATAATAGATGACATGCTCCTAGATCTCCTCATACTCTTGAACTGATATCATACCAATCATCTCTTGAGACGCAACCACATATATCAAAAAGTCACGGCTATAGTCAAGTGGACTAAGAACGGGGGGTGATGCCAAGGCTATCTTTAAAGCATTGAAAGACTCCTAGGCTCACTCATCCCAGATGAATGGTGTGTCTTTCTTCAATAAGCACATGAAACCCTTAGTCAAATTGAAAAAATTGACCATGAATCTTCTCAAGAAGTTTTCCATACCTTGCAAACATTGAAGATGTCTAATATTACACGAGGGAGACAATTGAAGTATTGCCTCAACCTTCAAAGGGTCGACTCTAATTCCCTCCTTGGAAACGATGAACCCTAGTAAATGACCAACCGTCACACAAAAGATGCACTTATAAGGATTTAACCCAATTTGATAATGATAACATCTTTCAAAAACCAAGTGAAGATGATCAGGATGACGCACCCTCAAATGAGAGTGAGCAGCTAAGTCATTAAGATAAACTTCGATTATGCTTTTAAGGTCATGAAAGGCAAAGGTCATAGCCCATTGAAACATGGCCCTGGTGTTTTTAAGGCTGAAGGGAATATTACGATAGGAAAATGTACCCCAAGGACAAATGAAAGTAGTTTTATGTTGATCCCCGGGTTTAATCTGGATATGATTATATCCTAAAAAGACATCCATAAAGGAAAAACCTTCACTTCCTGCACACATCCAAAATCTGATCAATAAATGGTGTGGGGAAGTTATCCTTAGGACAGGCTCGATTCAAGTCTCTAAAATCAGTGCATACATGGATCGTTCCTTACTTCTTGTCAACTGAAATGGGATTTGACACCCATTTAGTCAAGGGAATGGGATAGATGAAGCGAGCCTTAAGCAACATCTCCATATTTGCCTTAATAGCGGGTTCTTTCTTAGGATTCATCGCATGCAAATGATTCTGAACAGGTTTAGCATCCAGATAGGTTTTAATTCCATGTTTGACAATGTGAGGGTCAATTCCCAACATCTCCTCATATGACCAAGCGAAACATCTATTGGCCACTTGTCCTAAATAGCGGGTTTTTTTTTTGCTGCACGCCTCAGCCTTATGGGACCACACTGCAGTCATCGCGATATGGTTTTAATAGGCCACCGTTGATCATACCCACAACTGGTGTTCCATCTAGCTTATGTATCTTTACTGTTCCTACTTCAGTAATGTGAGCAACCACATATGGGCCTAGCCAGTGTGTTTTGAGCTTACCTGGGTGCTTGAGGAACTTGTTGTCATACATCAGAATAAGTGCGTCGACCTTGAACTGTTTTGTTCTGATGTGGTGGTCATTCCACTCTTTCTGCTACTATTTTTCCATAGTTTGATTGAAGCCCATAGTTTCCATAGTTTGATTGAAGCCCACAATGAAGCATTCTTCCTCCATTTCAATCAGCTGCACAAGTCTTTCTTCTACGACGTCGGTGTAGGCTTGACACAATGTACTCCATGGGCACGACTACTTCTTGTCTGTAGACTAACCAAAAAGGAGTGTATCCAGTTAGTTGTTTTCATGTTGTTTTGTAATCCCATAATACTACTGAGAATTTATGGTCCTAGTCATCTATGCGCACATTACAAACCTTCATCAAGGCATTCTCCAGTATCTTGTTGAAGGCCTCAACAACTCCATTTGCTTGAGGATGGTAGGGAGTTGTATTCTTATGATGGATTTGGAATTCTGTAGTAAATTCAACAATTAGTTTGTTTACAAAATGCATACCTTGGTTGCTGATAAGGAACTTTGGGAAACCAAACCTTGTCACTATATTTTCAAAAAGAAACTTCGTTATAGTTGCTGCTATGCAATATTTCACAGGTGTTGCTTCTGCCCATATTGTTAAGTAATCTGTGGCAGTTATAATATTGCGCACACCAGTCTGCTTCCCTGGTGGACTAATAGGGCCGATAAAATCACCTGCCCATTTATCAAAGGCCTGTAGTGTAATTTGTGGCGCAAGTGGAACTTCATCATGTTGTGATGGTTTCCCTATTCTTTAACACTTATCACAGTCACGACAATACTTCCTTGTATCCATATGTACTGTTTTCCACCAAAGTCTAGTTTGCAAAGTCTTGCGCATCGTTTCCTTCATGGCATAGTGTCCTCCTGAGACACCCGCATGCACTTTAGCCATCACCCATTGCCTTTCATGATCAAAGATGCATATGCGCAGTATTTCATCTGCTCCCAACTTATACAGTTGTCTCGCGATTAGTGTGTAGTATGCGACCTTGACAACTAGTTGTTTCTTTTTCCATGTCATATAATATTCAGGCACATATCATGTATTCAATAAGTGTATAATAGCATCAAATTCTTTATCTACAATGTCGATAGCAAACAACTGTGCATCAGGAAAATTATGCTCTGAGTTGTTTGGTTCCTCACCACTTTCAATGTGCGACAAGTGTTCTGGCCCAACATTCAGTCAGTATGGATTTACAATGACTTCAAAGTCAAATTATTGAAATAGGAGGAGCCACTGGCAGATATTCCCCCCCAACACTGGCTTATTGATCAAGTACTTCAGCGCAGAATGGTCGATGAAAATTTTGAAGTGTCCACCCATTAAATAATGTCTAAACATTTGTAGCGCATAGACCATTGCAAGCCCTTCTCTTTCATTTGTGGTATAGTTTTTCTCTGTTGTTGATAGTTTCTTGCATGCAAATTCAATTGGGTGGTCAATTGCGCCCTCTCCTAGTTGGGTTAATACTATACCAAGCACAATTGATGATGCATCGACATGTACATGGAATTCCTTCTTCCAGTCTGGGAATATTAATATCGACGTAGTAGCAATTTTGTTCTTTAGCTTATCTAGACTCCCTTGACAGTCTTCGTTCCACTCGAATTTGGCGTCCTTCTTCCACAGCTTCTCCATCGAGGCAGTTATCTCCGCATACCCTCTTATAAATTTTTGATAATATCCAGTATGTCCCAATTTGGATCTGAGTTGCATGACTGATGTGGGAAGTAGCAGGTCCTGAATAATTGCCACCTTCACGGGATTGACCAGGATCCCGTCGTGGCATACTACATGGCCCATAAGTACACCAAATGGTGTGCAAAATATGCATTTTCTCAAATTCAACACAATTTGATACTGGAGACACCTTTCCATCATCATGCGCAAATTCTCAATATGGTCTCTTACTAAAACAAATACCATCCAGTCATCAAAGTATACTTCAAGAAACTTATGAATGAAATCTTTAAAAGTAGAAACTACTATTCTAGAGAAAATAGCAAGGGCATTTTTAAGGCCAAAGGGAATTACTGTGTATTGGTAGCATCCCCATTCTGTTACAAAGGTTGTCTTGTGGAGGTCCTCTTGTGCAATTCTGACTTGATGGTAGCCTGAGAATCCATCTGTGAATGAGTACATTTCTTGTCCGCCAACGCTCTCCAATACTTCATCTGTAAATGGTGTTGGGAATGGATCATGTAAACAGGCATCATTTAGTCTCCTAAGGTCAACACAGATCTTGACCTCGCCTGTCACCTTCTTGTCATGAACCACTATAAGGATTATCCGCTCTGACTCTTCAATAGGATCAATGGTTCCTACTTCCAGCATGCAATCCAATTCTGCTTTCACTTTTTTCTTTATAGCGCGGATTTAGTCTGTACAGGCATTGTTTTATTGGTCTTGCATCGGGTTTGAGTGGAATTTTCATTTTTCCCAAATATCCTACTATCCCCTTCATTTCCTTGAAGTTCGTCAGGAATAGGTCCTAGAATTCATGTAACAGATCAGTGATTTTAGCTACTGTCTCTTCATCCCAATAGTCTTCAATGTAAGCAAAATTCGGATTGCCCTCCGACCCAATGTTAACTTTCTTGATCTTTAGCAGCTTGATGAACTACTCACTGGAAATGTCACTTTCTTCTACTGCACGTGATCCTTCTGACTCTAGAATATTGATGTTAGTTGGATTATCCTCTAGGTCTTCAGAGAGGTTATAGTAGGTCATCCAGTGCTGAACTATCTCATAGTACTGGTGGGAATGCGCAGTGCAAGGTTGAGAATACGCAACCTCCAACGGGATCTCAGTGAATATATTCTTCGTAATAGTCTTCAGCATAATATCAACTATTGGTTTCTTGTCTGCAAACTGGAATGCGTATGTGAAATTATGTGCAACCTTATCCCATTCCCTCGTTTCTTGGCGTAGTTCCATAGATGTGTACTAGCCTCTGGGTGCCATTTCAAGAATATAAAGAAAGTGGTGAACCCACTCCTGGCATGGGTAGTTCGAGAATGCTGCGGAACACTACTCCAAGTGTTCAATAGGGTCTAATAACCCTATATACCTTTGTGTCACCATTGTGACCTCGTCTATAAGCCTTACTTCCAGTAGTCATTTGTACTGTGGCCATTCAGTTATAAAGCTTTTGTGCATACCCTATCATTGCACGGGTGTAGCTTTTAGTTCAAATTCCAATGTAGGTAGTCACTACGACTCTGTTACTAATTCCTCAAAATCAGTCAAGAACGTTGCCAAGTTAGGAATTCCTTCATATGTAGGCAGCGGCCGCGGCCGATTTCCCTCTCGTTGGATAGACTTTGTTATCTTGGATAGAGACTTCATAATCAGTTCTGCCAGTTCTCAAGGGCCTCTCCTGAGTCTGATGTACATGAAATCATGCATCTCCAGCTCAGGTTACCATCTACAGTAGGATTAATATAATCCTCCCTAAGGGTAGTGACATTGTAGATGTTATCAAGGTGATCAGCTTGCCCTTTGTTGAACACAGGTTCAACATATTTCTATCCTTCCAGTGGGTCGAGGGGTGTAGCTACCCTCATCTCGTCATCTTTAAATGATATGATCCTTCTTTTGAAGTTTATAATGGTTTGATTTCCCAATTCCCACTCGATCCTTAGTAGCGCGGGATATGGGTTAGTATCATCTACTATATCGATGACCTCAAAGTTCACAAAAGTGTGCAATCCTTCAATATCCACTTGGACCTGACTCAATCTACCAATGGGTAGGACCTTTGCATGATTAGCAAGCCTTAATTGAATTGGGGACCATTCCAAGGGTGGCTTTCCCATTATTTCCCATGTTTGGCACGTTAGGATGTTAACATCAGATCCTAGGTCAAGGATTATATAGTCCATGTCATAATCACCAATTTGTGCAGACATCCTGAGTTCACATCCCATTTTCAACTTTGTCTTGAAACTGTTAATCTTCTTTTCTGGTGGGTCTTCCTCCGAAAGTGTTTCTATAAGCGCTTCCAAATCTGCAAGTGCATCCTTGTCTTGGATTAGTTCCAAACAACTTGATAGGAATGGTTTGAGCTTATTCACCGTATCTATACTCTTTCTTATAGTCTGTTACTTGAATATTTTCTGGAATCTCTCAGGCATATATTTCACTTGGATTGAGGTGGATGGTTTCTCTATTCCAACAAACTCTGGGCATACATCCATGAATATGTGCTTTTTATTTTGAACGTCAAGCGGTGCTTTATTTTTCATGATGGGCCTTACCTACAATTGTGTTTGTGACACGGTCTCTATCTGTGTAGCTTGATCTACACCCGTCGTGGCACCTCCCCTTGTTATCATAGCTACACTTGGTTTGTGTGGTTCTCCGACTATCATCTGTATTTTGGCATTAGAATTCAGGTTGGGAGCATTCGGCACAGGATTTGGTGTTGGATTTGGTGTTGGGTTAGCTGCTCCAACTGTCCGGACTTGCCATCTAGTGATAAGTTTGGACATTGTTCCACATTGTGCTCTTGTTTGCAATATGAGGAAATCTTTGCAAGTTAAGGGAAGTCTCTAGCATAGTGGTCATGTGCTCCATAATTGTAGGATACCACTAGTGTTGGTTTTCAACTGGGCAGACCCAGGTTTACTTTACTGTACCAACAAAACACCTAGCTCACTGGCCCTTTCGGTGACAAACCGTAGAGCAGCCTAAAGTCTCATTTGAAGTGATCTTGGATGGGTCAGCTGAAGACTCAGGTGTCTTCAACTAGGTTCTGTACCATCCTATTGGTTTGCGACTCTTCTTCGCCAGTGAGATCTCTCTGCGAAAGCGATCCCTCATTCTAGCTGGCACTGGTAGGAAGTGGACACTTATCGCATTGCAGCTTCTATGGCGATGTGCAACTTACTCTTCTGCTCAGCCCCTTCCCTATGATATCTCACACCAGAGCTCCCCAGATGATGCAATATGACCTTTCTACTATGTAATATATCCTATAATGAGGCTCAATATGCGTAATATCTCTCAAGGTCCTGCGACCTCCTTCTTGGGTCTACTAACTCTGTTGACCTTCACAAGAGTGTTAAGCCATGTCACTTATACCTCTACAGTTTAACACGCTAACATCAACTACGTTGAACTCACGGAACTCATATACCGGAGTCACTTAACACTGTAACTGTCAAACTATTATGAACTAAGCACTGATAAACTCATATACAGGCTACTTGATACCTTAAACTTGCATTTAACCCTCTATGTGCTATAAACTGAAGCATAACATACATACGTCCATCAACTGATAAGCAACATTCATGTAACGGATAATAGATAACAATAAGTAAAGTACAAACACATGAAATAGTCGCACAACACACGGATTTTACATGGTTCACCTCTAGGGGGGAAGCTACGTCCACGAGAACTGGTTTTTATATTATATCTTGAGAGAGTAAACATAGTTTCACTGCAACATGATATGCAGCCTTGAGATCTTCTAGGAAACTCTGCACACACAACCAGGAGCCCTTCTCTCTTAGATCTCTTCTCTTATATTGCCTTCTCTTACAATATACTCTTCCTCTCTCTCTCTCCTTCTCTCAATCCATGTGGATTGGTACATACATGCTCAAGGAGCTAGCTACTGGTTACAGTAAGATAATACAGATGGATTAACAGGACTAGAGCTCGACTCTTACACTAGTGAGACTCTAGAGATACTTGACTAGCTAAATGACTTAGTGGATACCCCATGTCTAACTGTCTAAGCAGCTACCCAATTGTCTAACCTTTTACATTACAAAATACATGCTTATATAGGCGGCCCGAAGGTCTCTCCATTACAAAACTGTGGGCCTTTCCCAATAGTAACCCAAAAACCCTAAATGTGACAATTGGCACATTTGTACTGTGGTCTGTCGCTTACCATCACACCACAGCTTTTTGCAATCTTCCATGCTTCCCAGCGCTGATCATGGGTATGGGTAGCACTTCATCAGTTGCTCCCCTTATTTCCTTCGTCTTCAATACCTCGGCCCATTGCTCCTTTTCTCTTTATGAGGGTAGCTGAGCCCTCCTGTCTTCACCGCTACCTTAAATGCAGTGGTTGAGCTCTCTCTTCTCAGCCGCTCAGGTACTGTCTTCTTTGACTTCCCTGTCCCAATGTAGCAGCTTTTCCTGTAGCTGCGGGACCCTGCTCCAACAGTCCCCTAACACTTACTTGTGGCTTGTCCCTGAGCCACTAACAGCTGGCTTCTCTTGCTGTAGCTTCTCCTTGGCTTCCTGCAAAGTCCTTGTGAATCTCTCTTGAAGTCCAGTGACTTCATTGTTCATAGCTTCGAAACACTCTTGTGCCATTTCAAGCATAGCTTAACTAATGCTGGAATCTTCTGTATCATCCATTTCATAGGTCTCTCTTACCTTTCCTTCCCTTATTGTCATGCTCCCGATCTCGTCACTTACAAGACCTGCCATCCATTTTTTTCACTACCATAAGGATTCAAATCCCTGGTATCATGAGAACTCCTCTCTAGCTGGGTTAGAATTCACATCCTAAAGAAAATATAAATATGTATCTTTCAGCCTTCTTAAACATTTCACTCAGTCTGGATCCTTTCATATGAAAACTATACAAACCATGAATTCCATTCCAAGAACAAGCCTTTGTCTACATTCTGAAATTCTGCTTGTTGGTTTGTTTTCCCCTTTCACTTTTCTCCTCAGCAAATTGCTCCAGGTTTTCATGTTGCCTATGATCTTCATATTTTCATTTCTTTGCTTCTGTAATCTCTTGTTCTTCTCTTAGGTGATGAGATAGGTCAGCTTCCTTCTCCCGTTGTCTTCTTTTTCTCATTTTTACTTTCTTCCTGGCTATAGATTTCTTCTCATCATTCTTCTGCTCTATTTTCTTATCTTCAGTGATCTTCTCGTCTTTCTGCTTCTCTGCAGCAAAGACTTTGATGACATCTTCTACATCATGTGCTTGACTCCTCATCCTTGGTGGCTGTCTGGCCTGTGATGTACCTAATTTCACAACCTTGGGCGGCGTCGTCATAGTGGACGCAAGGCCACCATGCTGGAATCTTTGCACAATGTCCTCTAAAGGCTCCGTCTCAGACAGAAACCACTTGGTGCAATACTCTGGACTGGCAATGGCTGTGAAATTGGGGAAAACTAGCACTCTGTAACTGAAGTATCTCTACATAGGACAACTCTCCAAATTGCTATGTAACTCTTAGAAATCGCAAAAGTAACCCTTCTGTATGAATGATCTCTGAATTTATAACGAAAGCGATAATCTCTGAAGCAACGGTCATCTAGGCTAGACCCGTTGGCGGTATTAATTGCATGGACACGATAATACCCATCGTTTTGATCCTCATTAATTGCTGAAATCTGATCAAATTTCCCTCGAAACTTGTGTATAGGCATCGGTCTCGACCAAGATGTAGCAAATCTGGAAAAATCATTATACTGTTGCCAAATCTAGGGTAACGTATACCGGTCATTTCTGGATTAACTGCCTGTCAGAAGGCGAAGTGACTGGCCCTCTATCTCTTTTCAAACTTGGCTGCATGGCACGAGGAGCATCGCATTGCTGCGATGTCACACTGCATCGTTCTGAACCAACATGCTGGCATGAAACTCCTCATACTTGGATTTTTTTTTCACTTAACTCCGCAATCATCCTACGACTTGTGCAAAATAAACTGTCCTCATGTGATTCCTTATACTTAGAATACTTAGAACTCTTTACCTACCGATGTATACTAATTACCGGTGCGATGCCTCCTTTAAACTACACTGGACATCTGCACACTCTCAAAGCTGTCTGGGTTAGGGCAGAGAGGTGGAGTGGCTATCACTATTGAGCTTAAGCCTACTGTCATTAACTAATGTAGGAAGAAGCTCCCCGTTCAATTTGTTGAGCTGAACAACACCTCCTTCTGTAACATACTGAATCTGATATGGCCCCAACCAATGCGTCTTGAACTTCCCTGGAAACTTAACAAACTTACTATCATATAGGAGCACTAGGTCTCCTATCTAAAAACTCTTGCTCTTGATGTGCCTGTCATGCCAAGCTTTTTCTCATGCCTTCTGTACTTTCTGATGGAATCCTACGATGAATCTATCTTTCTCTAAGGAAAGCAGTTGTGATAGCCTTTCATTCATGGTGTCTGTATCAGCTATCTTGGTAATTTGAGCAACTCTTAAATTGGGAATAATATATTCCATAGGCATAACAGCCTCTTGTCCATACACCAAGCTGAAAGGTGTGTGTCCTGTAAGTTTCTTGCATGTAGTCCTATAAGCCCATAATACAGCATTAACCCTGAGGTCCCAATCATTTCTTTAGCTGTTACATATTTTAGTAAGGGTATTTTCTAGAATCTTGTTAAACCCCTCCACCGTACCATTAGCTTGTGGGTTGTAGGGAGTGCTCTTATGGTGCTGGATCTGAAATTCCTCCCTCAAGGCCTCAATAGTGCGGTTCAGAAAATGTGTGCCTTGATCACTCATCAAAATTACTGGACATCCAAATCTAGTTATGATGTTCTCAAAAATGAACTGTGTAGCTGTAGCAGCATCACAATTCCTTACTTCTTTAGCCTCTTCCCACCTGGTGAGGTATTCCATTCTTGTGATGATGTATCTCACACCAATTCATTTCCATGGTGGGTTGATAGGACCCACAAAGTCTATAGCCCACTTTTCAAATGCCCGTAGCATAATCTGTGGTCATAGCGACATTTCATCTCTCGACGAAGGTTTTCCTACCCTCTGGTAGATATCACAACATCTGCAAAACTCCTTACTATCTTTGTGCAAAGTAGGCCACCATAACCCTGCAGTCAGGATTTTCTGAGCAGTCGGCTTTCCTGCGAAATGACCTCCTGCGGTACTTGAGTGTGCTTCTCTGATAATGGTCTCTTTCTCGTGCGGCATCACGCATATGCGTAGGAATTCATCTGGACCTAACTTATATAGATGTCCTGCGATCAAAGTGAAGTCTGCTGCTTTCACAACTAACTGTTTCTTTTGCTGCTTAGTAAAGTCAACTGGTGCCCACCCTGTAGTGAGAAAGTGAATAATATCCTCAAAGTAATCATCTGCGATCTGGATAGAAAATAATTGCGCATCTGGCATATTATCCTCTAAATTCCCTGGTTCTTCTCCTGAATCTATTCGCAATAGATGATCAGGTCCAACATTTAATCTTCCTGGTTTTACAATGATTTCAAAATCATACTCCTGAAATAAGAGTAACCATCTACAGATCCTTCCTCCTAATACTGGTTTATTGGCCAAATACTTTAAAGCAGAATGGTCAGTAAACATCTTGAATGGGGCACCCAACAGGTAGTTCCTGAACTTCTGTAGAGCATACACCATAGCTAATCATTCTCATTCTGTAGTGGTGAAGTTCTTTTCTGCTGTAGATAGCTTTCTGCTGGAGTACGTGATATGGTGATCAATACCTCCTTCTCCTGGTTGTGTTAAGTCAATGCCCAGTGCGATGCCAGATGCATCCACATGGACATGAAATGGTTTGTTCCAATCTGGGAATACTAATATGGGTGTTGTAACCATCTTCTCTTTAAGTGTGTCTAAAATTTGCTGGAATTCCTCATTCCATAGGAATTTCACGTCTTTCTTTAACAGCTTTTCCATAGGTGCTGTGATCTTTGCATAACCTTTGATGAATTTCCTATAGTACCCGGTATGACCGAGCACTGTTCTCAATTGCTTGACTGAGTTGGGTGCTGGGAGATGTACAATGATGGCAATCTTTGTAGGATCTACCATCAAGCCTTGTCTACAAACAATATGACCCAACAAAATACCAAATGTTGCACAAAATATACATTTCTTCAAGTTAAGAGAAATCTGATATTGCCTACATTTCTCTAACATGAGCCTTAAATCTCCTATATGCTTGTTGATTAATACAAATACAATCCAATCATCAAAATAGACTTCTAAGATTTATGGATGTATTCCTTGAATACAACAACTACTACTCTAGAAAAGATAGCTGGTGCATTTTTAAGACCAAAGGGCATTACCGTATACTGAAATGAGCCCCATTCTGTCACAAAGGTGGTCTTATGTCGATCCTCTGGATGGATTCTGATCTGGTGATAGCCCGAAAAGCCATTAGTGAAGAAATAGACCTCCTATCCTCCCACATTGTCTAAAACTTCATCAGTAAAGGGTGTCGAAAATGGGTCATGAAGTGATGCATCGTTGAGTTTGCGCAAATCGACACAAATCCTAATGTCTCCTTTAGTTTTATTTTTCTGCACAACCATGGGACTAACCCATTCACTTTCTTCTACTGGCTCAATGATGCCTGCTGCTAGCATCTTATCGATCTCATCCTTAACTTTTTCTTTATAGCAGTGATTCAATCTGTATGGACGCTACTTAACTAGCCTAGCATCCTCTTTCAATGGTATGTGCATGACTCCCAAACCTCCTACTATTCCCTTCATCTCTGTGAACTTAGTGGGAAATAGGTCCCGATAGTCATGTAAGAGATCTGTGATGTGTCCTACTATTTCATCATCCCAATAGTCTCCAATAGAGGAAAACTTTGGTTCTATTTCTATGCCAATATTGATCTTTTTAATCTAGATAGGGTCTGTGATAGCTGGAATCTCGAGTTTTGGTCCATCAACATCGCGAGTCCCTTTTGACTCTGGAATGTTGATACTATGAGGATTCTCATCCTCATCGCCTGACTCTACTAAGAAGTTGTAACACTCAAGCACATCTTCTAACTGGATAGCCCAATCGGACTGAACAGACACTGATTGGGTACAGTCATCAAATATCTTGGTTTTTATAACACCTAGGGCCTAATCAATGCTTGGATACTCAGATTCAAAAGTGAAAGTGAGTAGAAAGCTGTCTATCATAAGTGGCCATGTGATAGTTCCTCTGTGCAACTCTATCTCAGTGTACCAATTCCTTGGCACTGTGTCTAAAGTGTGAATGAATAAGTGAACCCATTCATCCTCTGGAATTTCCGACCAACTCTATTCACAAATCTAAATATGTGACCTGGGGTCACTTTCTCCTGTGTATTTCTGCTATAAGGGCTCCTTCTCATTAGAGAACCTGATCGCCATCAGTCTCTTAAAATCATCCCATGATTTGATATGTTCTTTATGTGCATGCCACCATCTTGCAGGTGTGGCTTTTCCTGCTCAAACTGCTATAAAAAGTCATTGACATCCGCTAAGCCATGAAATGATGGAATATCAATAATCTCTGTGCCGATCCATCGCAGTGACTTAGTCATAAACGCACATCTATAAGCTGAGACTTCGTAAAGTTTGTTCTTCTAGTTCTCTAGACCAACATCCGAGTCTGATGCGCATGAGCTGTCGCATAGCCAACTAATGTTTCCTTCTGCAGTCGGATTGATGTAATCACTCTGATTAGCTGTCATCTGATAAAGGCTCTCCATATTACATGCCTCCTCCTCTGCTCAGATAGGTTCAATATAGCGAGGACCCTTAAAAGGATCCAACGATGCAATGACCCGGATCTGTGTATCCTCAAAGGTCATTTGTCTTTTCTTTAAGTCGATAATAGCCATTTTATCAATTTCCCAATCAATACCTAGTAAAGTTGGATATGGTCTACTGTCGCCAATGATTTCTATAACTTCAAAGTTGGTAGAGCTGCGAACTCTATCAATATCAACTGGAACTTGTGGTAATCGACCCAGTGGTGATACCCTTTGCTGATTGGCTAAGCGCAAATGGATAGGCAATCTAGCTAACTTAGGGCTACCCATCTGTTCCCATGTCTGCTTAGTCAAAACATTTACCTCTGATCCTAAATCTAGGATTACCTCGTCCATTTCAAATTCTCCAACTTGTGCTGTGAGTCTCATCTCTCTTCTTGTTCTTGTATGTCCCATAATATTATGAACAGCATGCTGCACACTGCTCACGGAAGAAGATGGTTGACACTGATCTATTATGCGCTGAAGCTCTTTGATAGCTTTCTCATTTCTAACGAGTTTCAAGCAACTCCATAGGAAGGATTGTACACTTCCTGTCGATTCATCCTCTTTGCACCTTCCCGATGTGGTAGCCTATGATATCTGCACAGGACTAACGCCACAAGGTTCTTGCTGCAGTATGCCCTTGCATGGCAGTACCTGCGATCCTGATGGTGTAAGGTCAGCAAAGAAATTTTGAGCTTTCTGAAACCTTTCTTTGTTTTTCTGCAGGTCGAGTGGTGTTGCTTTATTAGTTGCTTTGCGCATCCACTCCGGACCTATGTTCTTTGTGTCATCCTGCGATGTTCTACTAGTAGAAGCACCACTACGAGTCACAATATTGACTCTTGGTTCTGGCTCTTTCTGCTCTGCAGCAATAAGCTGGATGTTCTAGTGTACTGCTGGCTTAGGTTCCCTAATCTTGGCTATCAAGATCGGACACTCTTCTATAATATGCTCATAGTACTTGCAATACTTACATGTCGTACTAGGGTTCTGACAGTCCCTAGCATAATGTCCTACAATTCCATAATTGTAACAAGTAATAGGTCCACGGCCTCATCCTCTGAATCCTCCTCCATGACCAACATGAGCCTCTTCATGCTGTGGTCCTGCTGCTGGACTTGGTGTTTTTGAATAGACTCTATATACGTCATGTTTTCTTTCTATCATAAGATCATAAGCTCGACAATTATGTTCATCATGACCTACTGATTTGCATAAGTTACAATATAAGTTCTTAGGGGTTTGTACATACTTCTAAAGTAAAGGGCATTCCGGTGGTCGATGTCCTCTTGTTCTGCAGAGTTCACACCACGGCCCTTGAGTCTGTAATAAGGGGTTAGGACCCCCACTTGCTAAATACTATACAAATACTGGACAATTATCCTTAGTATGGCCCTGTCCTTTACACTTTATACACCATAGTTCTTGTGCAATCTCTTTTCCTTTCTTAATCTCATGCATCTGTAACATGAGATTGGCTAACTGGTTCTGCAGGTTTGTCATTCCTGTACTGGTCTCAGCTAGAGGTGAATCCTCTAGTTTCATTGCCATCTCCAACACTTCATCTTGAGTACGGAGTCTCTATTGCATTAATGGAAGTCTGATGTGTGGGAGCAGTGCTGCGATGGACCATTCTTTATGCTGCTCCGGCGCAAACTCAAAGCTAACTTGGTCTATAAAGGCTTTGAATTTCTTATCAAAGTCCCATACTGTCTCTGTAGGTAGCTATTTAATGTCTTTAAGCTCTGTGATACACTGTGACTCAGACTTAGGTTTCTTAAATTCTTTAATCATTGCGGTCTTTACCTGTGCAATCGTTCTAGCTGGCGTTGTTGTATATTTCATATACCATGTTAAAGCTCTATCTCTAAGTGTAGTGACCAACTGGACAAGTTTAATATTATCATCTTGGATCCCTTTAATGATCCATATGGCTTCACATAGGAACCAATGTTGTTCCGGGTATTTTGCCCCTGTACCCTTGAAGGTAGATAACTTCATGTCATCCCCCATTCTGTTTCTATGTGGTGGATGCTGATTTGTTGTATTACTACCACTCAGCGGTGTAGGTGTAGGTGATGTAGCAGTAGTATCTACTATATGTGAACTACTAGATGTAGTTCCTATGGGATTACACTGAGTCCCGGTTGTTTTCTGTGGGGTATAAGGGTGGTAAGGGATACCTCCTACTGGTCTCTCTGTATTACTGTGACTCTGTTCTCTAGTGTTGTCTAAACTATTTTCAAAGAGAGAAGATCTGAAATCTACTTTATATTTCTTACCACTACATGTACATCCAATTTCATCAAAATCACTCTCAAACTCTTGTGACATTACACTGACTTAGCTTATTCATCTGAGACTATATCCATTACTCCTTTTTCATGTAATAACATCTTAATGGACAAGTTTAATGAGCTTAGGTACTTACCGCGATATCCTTTGAAGAAGTACCTTTCTGCTTCACTGAATCTCTTTCTTTGATCGACTACGAACTCTGTAATGAATCCTTCCAACAAACTCACAAGCCAGAAGTCTACTACCCGTGAAATGGGATTATCTATACTCTTCACGGTCTAAATCAGCTCCGGTGTCTAGACAATGTTCCTTTTCTTCTTGAATATGTTCTTATCAGTCAACTTTGATAACCAGTTGTACAACTCATTTGCATAGGTCGCAAAAAATATCTCATGTAGGTCTATGAAGATATGTTTTTGTAACCAGTCCTCTGTACTCAGTCTAGGACTCTTGTTTTCTGTCGCAGTGAATTATTTTTCCTTAGACCCAACCCACTGGTTGAGTTCTTCTTTAGTAGGATGCCAACAGAACATTAGCTCGTCAATGTTTTCAAAGTCAGAAATGGAACCATTTGTTGGTTTTCAACTGGGCAGGCCCGGGTTTACTTTACTGTACCAACAAAACCCCTAGATCACTGGCCCTTTCAGTGACAGACCGCAGAGCAGCCTGAAGTCTCACCCGAAGTGATATTGGATGGGTCAGCTGAAGAATCAGGTGTCTTCAACTGGGTTCTGTAGCATCCTATTGGTTCGCGACTCTTCTTCGCCAACGGGATCTCTCTGCGAAAGCGATCCCTCCTTTTAGCTAGCGCTGGTAGGAAGCGGACACTTATCGCATCGCAGCTTCTATGGCGATGTGCAACTTACTCTTCTGCACAACCCCTTCCCTGTGATATCTCACACCACAGCTCCCTAGATGATGCGATATCGCCTTTCTACTCTGTAATATATCCTATAATGAGGCTCAATATGCATAATATCTCTCAAGGTCCTGCGACCTCCTTCTTGGGTCTACTAACTCTGTTGACCTTCACAAGAGTGTTAAGCCACGTCACTTAGACCTCTACAGTTTAACATGCTAACATCAACTACGCTGAACTCACGGAACTCATATACTGGAGTCACTTAACACTGTAACTGTCAAACTATTATGAACTAAGCACTGATAAACTCATATACAGGCTACTTGATACCTACAACTTGCGTTTAACCCTCTATGTGCTATAAACTAAAGCATAACATACATACGTCCATCAACTGATAAGCAACATTCATGTAACAGATAACAGATAACACATAAGTAAAGCACAAACACATGAAATAGTCGCACAACACACAGATTTTACGTGGTTCACCTCCAGGGGGGAAGCTACGTCCACGAGAACTGGTTTTTATATTATATCTTGAGAGAGTAAACACAGTTCTGCTACAACCTGATATGCAGCCTTGAGATCTTTTGGGAAACTCCGCACACACAACTGGGAGCCCTTCTCTCTTAGATCTCTTCTCTTATATTTCCTTCTCTTACAATATACTCTTCCTCTCTCTCTCTCCTTCTCTCAATCCCTGCGGATTGTTACATACATGCTCAAGGAGCCAGCTACTAGTTACAGTAAGATAATACAGATGGATTAACATGACCAGAGCTTGACTCTTACACTACTAAGACTCTAGAGACACTTGGCTAGCTAAATGACTCAGTGGCTACCCCACGTCTAACTGTCTAAGCAGCTACCCAATTTTCTAACCTTTTACATTACAAAATACATGCTTATATAGGTGGCCCAAAGGTCTCTCCATTACAAAACTATGGGCCTTTCCAAACAGTAACCCAAAAACCCTAACTGTGACAGTTGATGCATCTGTACTATGGGTTGCCGCTTACCGTCACACGACATATTTCTGTAGTCTTCCACGCTTCCTGGCACTGATCATGGGTATGGGCACCGCTTCCTGGGTTGCTCCCCTTCTATCCTTCATCTTCAATACCTCGGCCCGTTGCTCCTTTTCTCTTTATGAGGGTAGTTGAGCCCTCATGTCTTCGCCACTGCCTTAAATGTAGTGGTTGAGCTCTCTCTTCTCGGCCGCTCAGGTACTATCTTCTTTGAATTCCCTATCCCGAAGTAGCAAATTTTCCTGTAGCTATGGGACCCTACTCCAATAAATGGTCCTCTTCCTCAACCAAATCCTCCTCCTCCTCGGCCCCTATAGTTGCCACCACCCCTCAACTAAGGGTGTGGTGGTTGCAGCAGGTATTGTGGTTGTTGATACTACTATTGATATGGGTTGTATGGGGATACATTCTGAAACTGCTGCACAGGATGATACTAAGGCGTAGTCTGGAACTGCTGCATGGGATGATACTAAGGTGCAATATAGAACTGTTACGTGGGATGAAATTAAGGCACAGGCTGAAACTACTGCCTAGGATGAAAATGAGGCACAGCTTGGAACTGCACTTGTTCTTGTTTAATATTTATTTGCTACTCTACCATTTTCTCTCTCATAAGTTGGTAGGCCCTACAATATTTTTTATCATGGCCTACAAATCTACAAAATTTACAATACAGACTAGCTAGGGTACATACTGTCTTCTACAGGAACATGCATTCTATGTCGCCGTGTCCTCTTATCTAGCATATGTTGCACCAGGGCATCCCCTAGGTATTCAATGGGTTTAGCACACCGGACGAGATGTAGTTCATGTAAGTCGGATAGTCATCTTTGGTATGTCCATGGGTCCAGCATCGCGTACACTAGAGGTCTTCCTGCACCTCTTTTCCTCTTTTTATGTCTTGGAGTTGAATTGTCAGACTAGCCAATTGTGACTGAATCTGTATCATTCCTACGGTGCCATCTCCAATAGGTGAAGCCCCTAGCTTCATTGCCAATTCTAGTGCATCCATCTGCATCGCAATATTTTGCTGCATGAGTGGTCCCCTAATGTGCGGCAATAGTGCAACAATAAACTACTCTTTATGATACATGTTCGACATCTGGAAGCTTACTTTGGCCATCACCATCTTGAACTACTGATCAAAGTCCCATACTGTCTCTTCCGGAGCCTGCTTAATCTCCTTGATCTTAGTTATACATTGGGACTCAGATTTTGGCTTCTAAATTCCAAGATCATCGCGCATCGAATCTCCTCAAGAGTCCTTTGCGGCTGCCTGAGTGGTACTACATAGTACTTCATGTACCAATCCAATGCGCAGCCCCGCAGAGTCATAGTCATTTGCGCTTTTCAGATGTCATCATTGTTAACGAGGCAGATCGTCCACACTGCCTCGCAGAGGAACCAGTGTTGTTCTAGATCCTCTATTCCATTCTCATTGAATGTGGGTAGTCTAACATATGTCCCCTCCATTAGGGTGGTGCTAGGGTTGTTCACTGGATTCCCAGTATTTGTTGTATTTGCTAGGGTCACTGATGGGATTCCTTGTGCACCAGTCCCAACACTAGGACTACTAATGTTCACAAGTGGTTCAGGTGAGGGACTTCTAGGTCTCACTTCAGGGGATCTTATTGGAATGTCATAGTCACATCCTGTCCTTGGCATCTCTATGAACTCTTCCAATTCTTCTCTCTCAGAAATCAAACTATACTCCTCTTTGTCACAAGACCCTTCATCTAGGTGTGACTCACATCCATATTCACCTTCCCTGGGTAGGATAGAATCCCTCCTTCCTCCTGCTACCTTCCTCCTCTTCCTTGACTGGAACCTCCTTCCACTTCTTAACATCCAAATCATCTTTTGAACTCCCTGGGAAGATTTATTCTTACTACCTTCCATATTACTCCTAATTTTTACACATCATATCACCTTCACAGACTATGTGACTCAATCGATGAGTTGTAAAATACCCTTTTCATAAAGGAGCATTTTAATCCATAGATTTATAGACATAAGGTACCTTCCCCGAGGTCCTTGGAAAAAATATCTCTCTGCCTCGCTATATGAGGTTATCGCTTCAATAGCAAACTTAGTAACATATCCTTCTAATATGTTATCAATCCAAAAATCAACAGCTCTAGAAATAGGGTTACTTACTTGCGCTACTTCTTGCGTTAACTAGTCGGTCCACTCAACAACCCCTCTTCTCTAGAAGTTAGTCTCTTGGGTTGCTAACTCCGACAACCATTCTTGCAATATAATGGGGAATCCCACAAAAAAAATTCATGGACATCTAAGTATAGATATCACTGTAACCAGTTCTCAGGGATTAGTCGTGAACCCTCGTTTTCCTTCTACGCAAATATCAACATCTTCGACTCCATCCAATCCTCGACTTCACCCTTAGTCAAGTGCCACAAAATTTCCTTTGTTTTGATCAATAAGGTCCCAAAAATGAAACCATTTGTTGGCCACTTTTCCTAACTCACATGACCTTGGTTCTGCGTAGTCTGTCAACCCAACAAACACCCGAGATGCCGTCCCGACAGGGCAAGCCCCGTCAACAATGCCCGCAAAGCAGGCGCAGTCTCACCCAAGATATCTCTTTAATGGGTAACCGTTGGAACCATGTTTCCATGATTTTTCTAGGGATTATATTCCCTTGGCATGCGACCAAGGAGCTCAACCAAGTCACGAGGATGAAGTCATTTCCGTCGAACTGTAGCACACGCAGTGCATATACTTTCTTAACTACTAACGGCGTGACACTTATTCAGCCTTAGTACTTCAAACATAGCAGAGTATAAACACGAACTAATAGACAGGTGCAATATAATATACGCACAACATCGATTGTGCTGCAACCATAACTAATATTCAAAAGTTGCGCATAATAACCTATTCATGCATTTAGAATCTTATTGACATTGTCTCATTCATTCAACCATAACAGGACTTGCATCATAAGCATAAACAAACATACACAGGAAATCATCAACACACATGAGAATTCACATGGAAACCCATCCAGGAAAAACCACAAGGCACTCTTCATCTGGCATGAGAAATATATGGTGCCTTCATCCTGCATTTGACTGCAGACTGTCCTAGATCTAGCTTTCTGCTCAGACTCTCTTTTCTCTCATGCTCTCTATCTTATTTCTCCTAATCTACTTCTATCATCTACTGATATGCACATGGCCTGGATCAACTCCTCTCACCTCTGCACCTCTATAGTAGAGCTTCTCTTCTACTGCACTACCTCTCACTTCATCCTGTAGACTTCTTGCTAATCTACTACTCAACTCTCCCGACTTCCCTCTTAACCCTTCAAACATAATATAAAATCAACCTAAATAGTAACATCTAAAGCCACTAAAAATCCAACCTAAAGAAACAACCAACCATTACCAAAAAACAAACCCTCTAACTATTGAATCCCTCCTATTGATACTATTATACATGACCATGCAAGGTCGACTACATACAGGCAGTTCGTTAACTATCGTCGTCAGCCGCCCCTTAGGCTACATCTGTGGTGATCATGACTTGAAACGAGGCACTAACTGCCTTACTTATAGTTCAGCATTCACTCGTGTGGTATTCACTGACTTAAGTCGACTTCAGCACCCACGATCACCCTATCACTTTCAACCATTATTATGTACTTGTGCTACTGTTTTACCCTGTGGCATCTTCCTTCCGCGCAGATGACATCTTTTGCACCTATTCCTTCTTCTGCATAGATTTCTTCTTCCTTGTAGTTTCCCTTGCTTGTGCTTGCATTGCGAACTGATTCTTGTGTGTTTCTTCATTTATGCTTATTTCCTGTGCGCTTTCCCTAGGCCCAACAACATATCAAAATTATTTAAAAATCTTGGTGTATGTTTCAATCTCATCAGGGGAACAATCCACCCCAATGTACACATTCTCAACCTTGCCAAGAATGAGAGAAATGTTGATAGGTATAGTAGGTGATAAGTTAGCCATGTTCCCTTCAGCATACTTACTAGAAGCGCTTAATGGGGCCACGATCCTACCAAATTTCTCACTCATAATCACCCTATAGTCATCATACTCTACACGATCAACTCTCCCCAAGGTTGTTCTAATGACTCATATAAGGTTGCATGGGAATGCTATAGTTCGGATTACCTTGAGACTGGGGTTCTACAAAGCCATAGTTGTGAGACTGATAAGCTGGTTGATAGCTGGATCCATAAGGTGTATAAGTTGGACCATAAGATATATACATAAGGTGGTACATACCCTGTTGACACATAAGGAGGCACATAGCTTTGTGACATTACAGTGTGAGAAAATGTGGGAACAACATGAATAGCAGTAGTACTCTGGCCCAAAGGACCATGTGAGTTACGGGGAGGATGTGTCATGAGAAACACATTTGAAGGAACCGACATTGAAGATTATGGAATATGGGAAGGGATATAGCTTTTTCCCCAAATATTCACATGTATAGGGTTAGTTCCATGAATGGAAACACCAGTACTAGGCCTAGGTCACGTGTGTGAAGTTCCTCCCACCACGGGGGTAGAAGGTGCAATGTGACTATTACCAAAGCTCTCCGCATGGAAAGGAATGGAAGTGCCCCCAAGTGCAGCACCAGGCTCAACACCCAGTCTGACATTGGGTGTTAGACTGGTCTTGGGAAGGTTTGGAATGTCATACCTAAATGTTTTAGTGCTAACGGGTACATGGTGAGTATCACCACTTGGAATATCTGACCAATACCGGTGGTCTAAGTTTATGTAGTCTAGAAATTGTGATAATACATCGTGTGATATCCTAGCCACAAAGTGTTCAAGATCTGCTGGAGTCCCATACAATATTTTAGGTAAACTCTCCCCCTCAAGGGTTGGAGAAGGGGAACCTTCTGAACCCTTAGACGTATGACTCATGGTAAGATCTGAGTGTGAATCAAAGTGATTATTGGTCCACCTGGACTGTCTGGATCTTTATCCCAAAGGAGGAGGACATGTAGAAGGTGGAAGACCTACTAAATGACGAGAACTGTGGGGTGTCGCAACCGGATCCACTATGAATCAACAAAAAATAAAAAACTCAAACTAATTATGTCCCCTAAAGAAAAAAGTAAGATGCCTCGGATACACTCTAGTTATGTGGCACGGTTGAGTGACATCATTGATGCAGACCCTTCCAGCTATGGAAGAAGATATGATCAAAGAGTAATAGTTGATCATGGGGAATGATTTATAGGATATGGTTTTGAGACTCAAAGGGAATTCTGTAGTGTCTTCCCTATCGATCTACAAGAACAGGTATACAAAGAAAGGTTCATGGTTTTTCTCAGAAAGAATAGACTATGGCATTTACCAAACACACTTCTCCAGTAAAGTAGAAGTATATATCGAGCAAAGAATCACCATTACAGAATAAGATTTGTACGACCTCAGAAGGCACCCATATATAATCACATTTAGTTAAATAAGGATTTTTAATATCATCTAGAGTGATGAATATCTTAACCTTTGCTACAAGATTGAAGATGTAAACCTATAGAATATAACAAGCTCATAGATGGGTGCAAGAGGAACTTTTCAACAAAGTTCAAGATAAAGGTATCTTGGTATCTAGTAACCTGAGATGGATACATAGAATATCAGTAGTAGAGGATGCTACCTATCACTCTAGTACATAGTGCGAAAGGAGGATGATGCTCCACTTCAAGGGGAGTGACTGCAAAAGATCTCTGAGTTCAACATTGTACGACAGGATGGACAACTTCATGATGAACTAAGGATTTACCAAGAGTAAATTGGGTTCCAACTGTCAAGGTTGAATGTGGAAGACTAGGATATGTCAATGACCTAATAGGATAAACTCATGGTAGAAGCAATGATGGAAGAATATCGCTCATGTTTGGGATATAATACCCAAACCAGAAATCAAGAGCATGCTATCTTCCAAGTCGATCTACAAGATAAAACATATTGTTGAGTCCTTATGGACAACATGGCCGACATTTACATATGGTTGAGATATTCTTTGCAGACATTACTCTTGTATGGAGAGTATACCTACATTTATATGTAGATGCCATAAAATAACACTTTCTTGGGAGTGGTCATAGCATTAGTGGTGAGGATGCTCTATGATGATTCCTCACGGGTGTCGTAGTATACCACTCACTTGGGAGTGGTCCTAGCCTTAATGGAAAGGATGTTCTATGATGAGGGATGACATTTATATGCAGTTGAGATATACTCTCCATACAATTCTCTTGTATGGAGAGTATGTCGACATGTATGTGTAAAGGTCATAGTATAACACTCACTCAGGAGTGGTCCTAGATCTAACCAGATGAGGATGGTCTACAATGAGTCCTTATGGATAGCAGGGCTTGCATATAGGTGTGGTCAAGATCTACATTCATTTGTAGAAGATTCATCTGGTAAATACTATGGACCCTCCTCATTAAGGGGGAGGAGGTCGATGGAGGATTTCATCATCCTTGGACCTATGTACTAAAGTGATAGGGATTGATCATCCCACAAAGAGATCATGTACACTGCAGGTAGCATGGAGGTGAAGGATCGAAAAGATCGAAGTGTAGATTGTTATACCCAAATCCTATCACCATCATGTGATGAGATCCTTAACCCCTATCTTTGCCCTTAATCCCAAAATTTGGAGTGGAAACTTGCTCTATTTGTCAATTCTACTTGAAAAAACCTAGCACCATGCTTACCCTTTGGCTGATGAGCGGTACCTTGTTTAGCATCGCCTGTATCCTGATATAGAGAAGAGGTGCCACCATGAAAGTGTTTTATTGTTGAAGTGGTTCTCACCCAAACCGCTCTATCATAAGGGAATAAAAGTGGTAGCCTAGGTAAAATGGGAAAAAGAGAATTTTCTTGAGGCTTTTAGATCATGAGCCTCGTGTCCTCCCCTATCCCTATCAATATGGGTTAGTTGATCTCGATATTCCTCTTGGTAGGATCTTAGAGCCACCTCACCCATAATTCTCTCAACTATCCCTATCCATTGAGCCTTATAAATACAAGCTCATATCCATAGTTGAGGGAGAGAATATAATGGTATTGTTATGCTGTTGAATTGACTACCTAGTCCAATCCATTAGAGAGCACAAGAAAGAAAGTTGGAGCTTTTGGGGATGAAGAGTTTGTCTTGTGGAGGAGTTTGCCAACACTAAGGCAATGGTTGTAAGATTCTTCATTCATTCTTAATGCAAAGCTGATTTTCGTCCCACATATCTGTTGTTTTAATTTTTCATGTATATGTTACTGGATTCCTTAGTCACTAGTATGGATGTGTAGATGATTTTCTGGTAGCTTTGATGTTCTTGTTTGTTTGACATGTTTGCAAGTACACAGGTTCATGATCAAAGCAGTATTATAGGTGTTTACAACATTCAGGGAAAGTCTTCATCCTTTGTCATTCACTCATTTGTTCTGGATCTGAACCATTCAGACCAGAGAAACAACTTCTGTTCGCAGAAGGTACAATATTCCTAATAACAAATATGGTGACTTCACTGGGGAAAAAAGCAAATTTCAGTTGATCTGATATTCCTTCATCCTTGAACCCTTGTCCAAATCCAGGCTCCATCTCCAACTCTCTTCAGTCAGATCTACCATCTGACTTAGTGAATTTTGGTTTGAAACTTTCAGATCTGTTCGGATCTGAACTATTTCGACTTTATATGATCTTTTTAACTGTCAATTCATCAATCTTTACCTTGATTTGATCAATTTTTAACTTGATTTCTCGTTCTCCTTGTGTTTTGGATCTATTTAGGGAACCGCACATGTGTTGTTGGCAATAAGCGGTGCCACCTCCTAAACTCTATTAGCCATAAGCAGTGCCACTGCCTAAGTCCCTTTATCCAGAAGCGGTGCTTGTCTAGAACCACTCTATCAAGACCCCTCCAGTGCAGTGCCAGGTAGGCCTTGTTCCAAAACTAGTTTTTTGTGATTTTTTGCAAAAAGTCAGATTTTGCTTGCTTTCAGCCCTGCACTGTCAGGCTTGTGTTTTGAATCTGTATGCTCATGGTTGAAAATTTTATGGTAAAATTGGTTTGGTTGAAAGAATTCAAAATCTAGATTAGGCTTGTTGATTATTCATTTGCTTTCATGCTTGTTGGTTGTGATTTTCAAAGGAATTTTTGAAAGCTTAAGTTTTAGTTAGATCTCTTTTCGTTTCCTTTATAAATACTGAAAGAAAAACAACTTGCTTAGCATCTTGATTTTATTTTTCTGTAGAGGACTTTTTTTTTCTTTTAAAAAGAAATTATTTTTATTGAGATTAGGTCATTGTCATTACTGATCATAGGGCACTGGATCTCTGAATAGCCTCACAAGCTTTCAGGTTCTCTTTGTTGTTTTGTCTCTCTTACATTAGTACTATCTCATCAAAAGAAAAAATAGTGTAGTTTTAAGTTAGATCTATCTATGTTTAAAAGAAAAAAGAAAAAAATAGATTGCATATGCATGTAGAGTGCTTGTTGTTTTTCTTTTAGGAAAAGAGACTCTTAACCCTTTGATTGCTTTCAAAAAGGAAAATGAGTTTGGAATGTGTTGCTTGTCTTTGGATTTGATTTGTGTTAAATCAATAATTTGTTTCTTCAATTTTGGTTTTGTTTCTTCAATTTTGGTTTGATTTTCATTTATTTCGAAGTAAGTCTTTTTGTTTTAAGTTTGATTATTTCCTTCCTTTAGGGAAATTTTTGGTTGTTAGGTGAATTTTTGAACTTGGCTTTTATATTTTTGTTTTATTTTTGATCTTTTACATTTTGATAGGGTTTTAAAATGTCATATTATTGAATAATGTGGTCACAAATAGCATTTGAGTATAGCTCATAGTTCAAACAGCTTTTAAACTGCATTCAAAATGACAAAAAGCTGAAAAACAGCAAGAAAATAGCACTAAAATTATTCTTGTAGCGCTGGGGTAAAAAAATAATGAAGGCGCGCTACAAGAATATCGCGAACTTCATTTTTCCCGGTTTTCTAGCAAAATTTTGTCACAATTTCAAACGATGAGTGACTAATCCCATGCTGTGAGTTGTTTGCTACATGTGAACTCTAGAATTATCATGATTCCAAGTGTTTCCAGGTCGTGAGGCAAAACGTGGTTATTATTACTCCTAATGCAGTTTAGCTTGATAGGTAGCAGCGAAATTTGGTCTAATGCGAAGAGAATTGTTACATGCATGCATGTTTGATGATAGAAGACTTAATAAAATGACGGTGCCTGCCTAAAAACATGGAGATTACAGTTGCAAAGATAGTGCAGGTTTTCATAGTCGCCCAGAAAACTAGGGCTTCTTCATCTTGACACCTGGAGTTAAATTGGACCTGGAGAGACACCTGTAGTTTTTAGGCCAGTACTCAAATAGCATGGAGAGTGGTTTAAAGCATCTACAGTCAGGTATTCCATGATAAGCCAATATAACTGCAAATTTGGGGCTTTTTTGGTGGGGTTCGTTTAATCCAAATTGATCAAAGGAAATGATAAATTATGCTTTAAAATGAAATTTTAGCCAGACAAATAACTATCTAAGATGCTCTGAGAGGCCAGACTGGGCGAGGAGTTAAAGGCTTGAAGACAGATGAAAACTTAGTATTATTTTGATATTCAAACTGTTGAGAGATGAAAGTGATAAGTTTGAGATTATTTCTGCCTTATATTCCTCTCATTCAACCTCTGAACAGTCTGCAATTAATCTAGAAGGTTGACAGTCGAGATTCTTCTTGTAAACTCTTATTGTGCAGAGATTATATATACAGGATTCAGGCAGGTTATGGTACCCAATACACAGGTTTATGCTACATTCTGGAGAAGAACAGCCAATAGAACAATTAAATTGCATGACAGTCACCAGTTGCAGTGAGGAGTTTGGAAGATTTCAAATGACCTAAGTCTCTTATGCGTATGATAAACCTAATCTTTATTAGGAAAACAAAAGCAGCAATTAGAGAAGAGAAAGGAGAGCTATTTTTGAAACCTGAAGGATTTGAGAAGGAAACAATCACCTGACTGGTTATTAATTGAATCCTAAAGCCTATACAGTTTCATCCTCTAAAGGAAAATGGGCAAGAGTGGTAAAATTAATAGAGCTGAACCAACTGATGTAGAGTGGATTGAAAAGCTCCCTGGATGTGTTGAATTATTTCAACAGGCTGGTTGGCTTGAGTTCTTTAAAATAATTAATGGATATAATGCTAAAGTTTCTTGTAAGTTTGCATAGTGTTTAAAAGATGACATGGTGACCTTTGATACTCTTAAGTTCAGGCTGACAGTAGAGCTGATTGTAGAAGCCACAGGGGTTAGCAATGAAGGTGAATTATGGTTTAAGAAATTGCCTTTTACATTTGATCCTCAGAGATACCTATTACCAAATGTCACTCCTGACTGGAATAAAGGAATTCTTATTCAAAATTTCAGAAAGGAATGGGTTGAACCAATTAAAATTTTGCAGAGTTACATTACTTGCGAGGGCAGGTATGCTTATGTGTTTAAGTATCACTTCAGGTTTTTGCAACATATGGTGGGACAGTCCAGGATGAACCTTCCATTTTTCCTATTGAAGAGCTTGCAAAAAATGGCTAGCAGGGTCAAAGGACATATGAACCATTCCTCTCAGTCCATCTTTCATCATGGGCTGGTTAAGTTGATTATTAGCACTGTTTTGCAGCATGAAGGTAAAATTTGGGACTTCTTTCTTTTTTTGGTCAGGTTTCCATGTAAAACAGGAAGATCAGCAGCCTAAGAGACAAGCAGATAAAGGGAAGGTAATGATGAAAAAATTAGGTCAGAAAGTCAAACTTGAAAACAAGGAAGATGTTGAAGTTGAAAAGGCAGCAGAGCCTGTGGAGGTTGACAGTAAACCCAAGGTGTTTTCAGTTGGTACTGCAGGTAGATATTCACTGTTTTCAGAAGAAGAATTACAGCCTAGGCAACAGTTGAGACCAGCAGCAGTTTCCAAGGAACCTAGAGCTGCTATTATAGAAAATGTTGATATGCCTGAAGATGATTTTCAAACCCAACAGAGAAGTCCACTTACCATTCTCTCAGATGATGAGGGATATTTACTGGAAGAAGATCAACCCATTGATAAAGCAAAAGGAAAGCATGAAACCTATGGAGAATTCTTCATTTCAGAGATCAAAGAAGCTAAACCTAATAAGAAGAAGAAAAGGACTGTAACCCCATATTGGAGGCCTAAAACCAGGCCAACAAATAAACTAAGATGGAACATGAAGAGGTTACTTAATCCAAAATTGAATTCCAAACAAGAAACTGTCTTGATTGATACTTCTTCAACTGAAGAGACAGAAATTGGTAAAATGGACAGTAAAAGCAAAGGAAAATCAGTTGCTAAATCTTCTTCTTCTCAGCCTGCAAAGGTGAAAGGATCACAGTCTGTAAAAGAGTTAGGGCAGCCCAAGTCTGAATTGTCTACAATAATTCTTGAGATAAAAAATAAACTCTTAAAACAGCAGCAAGAAGAGAAAGCTAAAATATGTCGTGTTGAAAATCAAGAGTGGGAAGAAGAAGATGAGCTTATACTTAGGGAAGCAGGAATTCTAAAAGAGCCCAGTATTCCTACTGATTTCATAGACTTGTTAATAAAGGATGCAAACATACCTGAGATCCCTAGTTTTGATAAAGAAAACTTGCAGGAAAGTATTAAGCAGTATAAGCAACAGATGAAATACTTGCAAGATGTTAATGATGGGTTGATGAAGGTTAACAGAGGGCTTATAGAAGAACTACAGGATGTCCATAATCATTTCTAGGAGCTGTCAGAAGTATCCAAATAGGTTCTCAAGAGGAAAAGAATTACTGACATACACTATACAGAGTTGGAAAACACAGTAAAGAACTTGCAGCAGGAAAACAAGAAGCTCACTAAAAGGATAACTAACCTGGAGCAGGAGAAGAAGAAAGCTAAGAGGAAAACTCAAATATTAGATGGTATTGCTCTGGTGGCTGAGGCACCAAAAGAGCTATGAGTCACTTTTTCATTTCAGTTACTTGTTATCCTTTTCAGAAACATGTTAGTTAGAGATTACTATTTTTAGAAAAATCATGTTTTGTAATATTTTACTTTTTACCTTACCTCATCGAGTGGATGGAGGACAGTTAGGGTTTTTGATACCTAACTAATTTTTGTAAAAGAAACACTATTTAGAGAGGTTAGAGATTCATTAGCAGGAGTCTGATTTTTGGGAGCTACAGGAGGTCTTCAGACTGCTTTTGTCTTCAGACTTGTTCAGGAGTTAAGTACCAAGACTCTTATATGCTTTTGATGATGAAATTATGAAATATATGACCTTTTTCCCTTTCAGTTTTCTGTGTTGGCTTCATTATTGAACTTTTTTAGTTTCTTAATTGATATATTCATTACTGGTTAATGTGTATTTGCTGGTGATGCTTGTCCTTTATGAATGAACCTCAGCATAGTTTTTCTGTTGGATCTTGTGTGATATATTATGCATCTTTATAATTTTATGTTTATGATTTAGTTACTACTTTGCTCATGAATGCATTCCCTATCTTCCTCCAAAAGTTTACAACCACTAAAACATTGCAGAAACCCTAAACCTAATATGTTTTATTGAATTTTATCTTGAGTGTGTGTTGGTTTGTTTCTCTGGCCTTAGAAACAATTTCTGGCACAAACAATTTGTTCAAAGTATTTGTTTGGGAATTTTTGGTTTTCAAAACGAAAAGAAAATACTCTCTTTCCCTCCCGTAAGTAGGCATACCTCGAATGGTAAAGTGAAATATTTGCATCTACATTGTGCATGGTTTTACTTTTTTTGTCAAAATTCCATGCATTCACCTAACCGTCCACTTTAAAATTAATGGTAGTTATAGGATTAAAATTTACATAGCAATTTGAGTGATAGGCTAGAGACATGTTCGGGCGTCATTAAGCATAGGAGCTGTCGTTACTCATTTGCATTACATCCCGATACTCACACGGTTCTTCCACGTACCATCAGTATATAAAATGGCCTTTCACGTACCCTTGAGGTATATAGAAAGGTACCTCAAGTACTCGATTGTATATAGGAAGGCCCCTTGTGAACGGTTATGCATTAGACAACACTTACCGATTTGAGCTCCCACGTACCTTACATATATTGGGAGACCTCACTAGGATAACTTACTATCTGAGAAAATCCCTTTGGCCATCTTGCTTGGAGCCATACACCAAAAACAACATTCGGGGAGATTACTACACACGTACCCTTGAGGTATATCATGAGTGGCACCTTCTTGACAATCCTAGTGAGAGACCTAACTATCTGAACTCCTCCTGTCATTTAAGTTTGCTTGTTTTGCCTATATCTTAAGTAGGGAAATTTTTGGTGTGTTTTCTAGTTTTGAGACCCTAAGTTAGATAGGAACTGTACAAACTAGCTGAATTAAGATATTCCAGAAGAGTATGGGGCTTGCCACCTGATTTTATTCCTGTTTCAGGAGAAAATCCTATGGAAGCTATCGACCAAGGAGCTGCTACCAACTCCCAAGTGGGAGAAAATGTGGTTGCAGAAAGCGAAGATCCATATCCTTCGCACGTGCCTCCCTTGGTCCAACAACCTTATAGGGGTAATACTTCATTCCATTCTCCCATAGAAGGTCATGTTGATGATACTACCCGTCTAGATTATGGTCCCAATGCTCCATTTTGGGATACCTCTATAGGACAGGTCATTGCTTCGTTTGGCACCCATTTAACCTCTTCTAAAAAAGTTACACCAAATGAATAAGAATGTAGACAATCCCAGGAAGCTATTCTCTGTGCACAAGAAATTGAGAAGAAAATAGATAACATATTGGGTATACCACCACCTTGTTCAGTAGTTTTTCCTATGGGATATCGTTCACTTATTGATTCTATGAGACCAACCCCACCACCTCCCATATTATGTCTATTACAAATCCTCCTGGGTCTTCCGCACTTGGGCACAACATTCAATTCATGTTTCATCAATACCTTCTAGTGCCAGGGGGAAACCCCCAGCACGACCTACGTATCTGTCACTGGAATTGTAGCTAGTCATGGGAAGACCTCTAGTATAGATCAATATACTGTTTATGTCCCTCCTACCCACATGAATGTGGTTAACCCCCCATACAGTTCAGGTCAGCCCTTGGGGGCACAACCTGTAACCCATCAAACCTCTTGGGGGTATGGTTACACAGCAAATTAAGTACCTATAGGAAACATTAATTACCAACCCAACCCTACAGGAATTTCTTATGTTGGAATTCCATATCCTTGTAATACTTTCACTCCATGGGGGAAACCTAACTGGTCCTACATGTCAGCTATGGGAAGGATACCTATACATCCTATGGGGGGTGTCGAAGGACCACCTTATGGAGGTCCTCCCCCTAGGGGGGCTAATGGTCCTGGAGGGCCTGGTGGCTTTCCTCCTTATGGTCCTAATGGTCTTGGTGATCCTAGGAGGCCTAGTGGCTTCCCTCCTAATGGTCCTAGAGGGTCTGGTTGCCCTCCTCCTAGTGGTTTCAGAGGCTCCGGAGGTTTACCTCCCAAGAGTCTTGGAGGGTCTAGAGGTCCTCCTCCTGGTGGTCCCAATGGTCCTGGTGATCTCGGAGGCCCTGGTAGTCCTCCTCCTGGAGGCTCTAGTGGTCCTAATGGTCCTAATCCCGGAAATCAACCCCCCGCAGGTGGATCTTCCGATGGTTATTCATCACAAAAACCTTTCTATCAGTCTACTTATGGTCCTACTGGTACTTATATGCCATATCAGTACTACTAGTATGTGCAACCTAATCACTAGTTACCTTTCCTAGCAACTTTGGACTTGCCTGATTTGTCTAAGTTGATTAATGATCCCATTCGACATAACCCCTCGTGGCCTCCCATTTCGGTAAAGTTACCATCAAACATTCCAAAGTTCGATGGGAAGCAGGGAGATGATAAGAAAAACCATGTCATGACATTCCATTTGTGGTGTTCTTTGAACTCCCTTATGTATGATTCAATTCGTTTAAGACTCTTCTAGTGAACTTTGACCGATACCGCCGCAAAATGGTACATTGAACTTCTACAACATTCATTTGTGGATCTTATCTCATTGGTAACTGTGTTTCTTACACACTTTCAACTTCCTATCCATTATGAAATAGGTACATATCTCTTAACTTCTCTGTGGCAGAACACCTACACCCACATATCCGATCATATCCATGCATGGAGAAGGTGGAGAAGACTTATTAAGGCTCATATCCCAGATCAGTTTTTAGCTGATTGGTTTACTAAATCTTTGTTGCCTCCAATCTCCTGAGATGTGGCTATGTGCGGTGTCGTTACTAAAGAGCAAGCCATTAGTCGAGCCCAATATCTAGACTTGGCCTATTGCCAGTCCAGAACATTGTATGACTTGATCCCTCAAGCTCCTCTCCTAAGCACCGATCCTTCCAAGACACCAGTAGAAACCCCTATTGATGGGATTGTTGGTTCAATCCAATCCCCATCGACAGCAAAACCTACCAAGCAACCCTAGACTTCCACCCCTACTCCTTCAACTCCCAATGTTTCCACCGAGATAAATTCCATTTAGAGTATTCAAACGCCCGGCAACAATAGACAGAAAGGTAAAGCTAAAAACAAAAAACCTAGAAACCAACAGGAGAATCCAAAACCAACCATCAACGAGAATGATAAAGGAAAAAGAAAAGTGAAATATCCATGTCTGCTATGCAGAGGTGACCATTTCATGAAAGAGTGTCCTCATCGTCACAAAATCACCCAATTCTTAAAAATAAATCCTGAGCTAGCAGTTCTCACTAATCCTTTTCCCTCTCAACAACAGCTGATAGACCACATGTCTAATCAGGGAAACTCTAGTTCTTCAGAGGAAATTCACATGATGTCCTTGAACACTATTAGTTTGCAAACTCAAAGTCAGAGTTATGACAAACCCATAGACAAGAAAGAAGACAATTCTTCTTCAGGAAAAGATCCCTCTACTGGTTCTCCTGAATACTTGTCTATTGTTCCCCTAACCATCGAGAAACCTAATCTCGACATGGTTTTGCGTCCACCCAAGAGTACTCTTACGAAGGCTGTTTTTAACCCTAATGCCCAAGCTGCTCCATTTTATAATGTAGTTGAAGATCTTCCTCAGGCACCATGTGCAATGTCTACCTTGGAAGTACTCCAAAGTTTTCCTACACAACACAAAAACTTGTTAACTGCATTAGGAGCTTTAGACCCGGACAACACTAATTTGATCCATTTCAATGTCAAGAACTATAAGTCTAGACTACCTCACAAACTCGCTTTCCAAATCATAACGAAAGTAGTTGAAAATAAAGTCTTTAGAACTATCTTAGACAAAGGAGATTCAAATTTTGTTTTGTCCCTGTCTTGTTGGAAAGCTATTGGCTCTCCCGATCTTGTAACATCACCGACGACTCTGAAAGCCTTTGATGGACGAGGTTTCTAGCCCCATGGTCTCATACCAGCCCTTTCAGTCGAGCTTGGGAGAAAATATGTTTTTATTCAAGTGGAAGTAGTATATGCCCCGCTAGATTACAACCTCCTTTTAGGAAGAAATTGGTTTTACGCCATGAGTGTTGTCGCTTCGACGGTATTTTGAACTGTCCAATTTCTGCATCTAGGGAGGATTGTCACCATTGACCATCTCAATTTCTGTATGTCGGATGTTACTACCTCTACAGCTAATAAAATCCCTATGTTAGGCTAGTCCCCTCCTCCTTACCATTCGATTGGGGTAAGCATGTTGAAGGATTCATCCCTTATGGGGATTTTTCCCTCAAACCCTCCTAACACAGACACAGCAACAGTAAATATGATTTCATTGTTTGATTATGACCCAAAGGGAAAACAAATTGTTGAGTCCACCTCGTTGAGTCCGCATGAAGAAATGTGCAATGTTATCCAAACCCTTTCCGATGACCACACTGATGATCTTCATCAGGTGACTTTCAAACCCTTACCACCTACCCTACTAGTTAGAACCCTCTCTTCCTATTCTAGATTATCTCTCCCAGACTTTTCATTTCGATGAGTCCATTATGGAGATCATGAATACAAATGAGCCTATATGGGAGGATCATCATCATAGATCCTCGTTCCTCCCCAACACTAGTTCAGTAGACCATGATTTTGCATCCCTTTTTTCCAATGATATTGTCAACATACCTCAAACTCCTATATTGTTGCAGAACACAAATTCTAAAGGAAATCTATGCAACATTACTCAAACAAATCCAATTGACATATCAGTCAAGCCTGGCACCCTTGTGGCATGTTCATGTTGGGCAGAACTACTCAGCAGAAGAATCTGAAGCATACAGAGCACTTTTCAAATAATTCCATGATGTTTTTGCTTGGTCTTATGAAGAAGTTCTAGGGATAGAACCATCCATTGTGGTTCACAAAATAAAAACCTATCCCACTGCAAAACCTGTTAGGAAAAAACTGAGACAAGCCCATCCATGGAAAGCCACAGCTATCAAAGTTGAAATAGAGAAACTTCTCAAAGCAGATTTTATTTATCCCATACCCCTGACAGAATGGATATCGAACATCGTCCCTGTCAATAAAAAGCAGGGCACCATTAGAGTTTGAATCGATTTAAGATATTTGAACTAAGATTGTCCCTATTACCACCTAAGTTGTACTTAGTGGTTTTTTATCAAGTGAGCCTGGTGAACCGGACAAGGATAACTTGCTCGGACTTCAGAAGACCTTTGGAAGTACTTCTAGGAAGCGCTTGTTGTACTATATCACATGTTCATACCCCATGGGAGAATTGTAATAAATGTTCTAGCATGATAGTGTCTGTAAAAGACTCAGTCTCTTAGACTTTATTTTCCAATCTGATCAACCTAGGGTGTTTTTTCCCTTGGTTATTATTGGTTGTTGAATAAACAACTGATAATTTCTGATTTGTTCACTCCATACCTCCAAAGTTGGGGTGGTCAGCTTGGCATTTAGGCCTATTGAGATTATTAGATCTATGTTTCAATGTATAAACATGCTAGACATCATGATTGAGTCATATGAACATGTCTAAGTCTGCCTAGGTTTTTTCATTTTTTCAATTTTTTTATTTTTTTCAGTGTTTTTTATTAAAATTTAATTTTTCCAAAAATTAGGCTATTTTTTAATAGTTTAATTGGAAAAACTGATTTTGTAATAAAATTGGGCCAAATAATCGGTTTTAGTCATGTAGGTGCTCATTTTCAAGCTAAGAGAACCATGTAACCCCATGGACCCACTATTTCCTAGTTTTGAGTGATTTTCCATCACTCAGGTCAGAAAGCCCCAAAAAATCATTTATTGATTATTTTAATTAATAAATTGATGAATAATGGAGCAAATCCAAAATCATAGATCAGTGGATTCTCAGCCGATTTGATTGAAATCAGTTAGATCTGAAGCAGATTGACTGGATCTGACAAATCCTTGACTGAAGGAGGTGATCAAATCAAATCCAGAGTTAATTTATTTTTGCTGTTATAAAAGATAAATCTAGAAATCAGTGCATATTTCATTGGCTGCACAAACAGCAAGCCAAGATCCCAAGTAAAGCTTGCTTTCCTTGGTTCCTTTTTCACTTGTTTAGCTAGTTTTAACTCCATCTTTTTTGAGTTAAGGTAGGCTAATCCAAAGGTACTCTTAAAGTGATTTTGGGCATATGTTATTCTAACATTCTCACTATTTTTTAGCAGGTGTAACAGAAAATAAAGGAAGCTGCTGTTCGGAAGTATCTTCAGGAGCGTTCAAATCCCCCCAGGGGTCTCCCATTTGACTAAAACCTTTGATTTTCGCACCTTGTAATCTCTTGATTTCAATCCATATAAGGATCAAGATAAATTATATCATTTCTCTGATATTGTAACCGCTGTTGGTAAAATTATTTTTGAATAGGCTCTTTCGAGCCCATTCCCCATCCCCCCTGAGGGGATTTGCGTCGGTGTCCTTTTTGTTGCTTTTTGTTCATTTCTTTCAAACTAGTATTGATCTAATCTGCAGGGTAGTAAAATTTATTTTATTATTAATTTCATATTCCATATTTTATATTTCAAATTACTCTTAATACTTACCCCATGACTTCCCAATTGACCCAAAAGGGGAAAGAGATTCGTGGTAGGACTAATTAGAAAACTAGAATTGTGTATCTGTTTTCTTTTGATCATTTGTTTTTCAACTATTATAAAATTAACCCCTCCTCGATTCCCCGATTGATATCCACTTGGATTGAAAGAGGTTCCTGGAGGGTTTTTTTTTAAACAAGAACACCCAGTTTAAAACTTACTAAAATTGACAAGAATCCAGTGTGTATGCTATGCACTTGGATGTGGTTCGTCCTTTCAATCAAGCTGTATCAAAAGCACTTGAGTGACTAGTATAATTAGGACTCACTCTCACAAATTAACAAACCAACAGGTGAAAATCCAACACCTAGATCGAACCATCACAATGGAAAAATACCCAAAGGAAGCGGGAACTTCTAAAAAGTGACCTCGAGGTGCCGATCTTTGTCACACCCTAACGGGTGCGTTATGAACAATAGCCCCAGAGACTCCATTTCATCCCACATATTCCTTGCGGGTATCCATGAAGGTTTAGTTTTGGACATACTCCAAGTACTCTTGGGTATATCTGGAGTCCCCCCTTTCGCCTAATTTTAATCAATTCACACTTCAAATTTAACTTAAAACGTACCAATAGGCAATCGCAAAACATTTACTCCAAGCACATGCAAGTACATTGATCTGATTTTCTGACTCCATTCTAAGGCACAGGTTATTTTCTTGCTTTATATATATATTGTGTCTCAGCATTGTGCTTTTGTGTGTTCATTTTTGTATCTTGCCATCTTTGATTGTCCATAGTTAAATCTCGAACTCCTAATTAACTCATTCAGTTTAACATCACCATGCTAAGTAATTATTCTTAGTAACATAATAGGGTCTACCCCCCTTGGCTTCGTTAGGAGTTGAGCCTAAACGGAGGAGTCAAGAGCAAGGTGACAGCCTTGACTTGAGACTTGCCTCCAAGGACACACCGAGTGGCTTGAAGATTTATGCCACATGACCCAGGTGTGTGAAAGGCGGAAACAGTCCCAAAGACAACTTTCCCACTCCGCATATCGACTAGATTATCGACAACTGTGCCAAAAGTGTCAGCTTCTCATTTATGGATGGATTTTCGGGTTATAATCAGATTGAGATTTTACCCACCGATCAGCACAAGACAGCATCCATTTTCCCATGGGGAACCTTTGCATACAGGAAGTTACCATTCGGCCTAAAAAACACTGGAGCCACTTTCCAGCATGCTATGTTCTATGCGTTTTACGATATAAAATAGATTGTTGAACTGTACCTTGACGACCTCCCAGCTCATTCACAGCGACAGGAGGACCACCCTGGTCATCTTAGAGACATTTTCCTGAGATGTCGTTATTATAATATATGGCTCAATCCTCATAAATGTGTTTTTTCATTGAGACGAGACGCCTGTTAGGTTTTGTGGTTTCTAAGGATGGCATCCGGATAGATCCATTGAAAATTGCCGCTATTTTAGCTCTACCAGCCCCAACCAACCTTCTACAACTCTGTCGAGGCCTGAAAATTCGCAGGCGGCAACAGTAAGGGATTCTCCCCAATCAGCGTTCCCAACTATCCCGCTGACTGTTTGGTATAGGGAATCCGTTCCGTTTACGGTCCGGCTACCGTAGGTCAAAGTAACAACAAGGGTTTACCGGTTACGGCCCGGTCCACCAGAATTTGTATTTTTACTTAATGTATGCAATGCATATGCCTATTTTGACCCTGCAGGGTGATAAAGATGCAAGGAACGACACAATGTGCTGCGCAGGTTCTTACCTCTCGTCTTATGTTCACCACATCTAAACCACATATGCAATCAGGAAATCAAACAAACACAATTTAAACACCTAACTATCTATCCCCGGGGAGCCAAAA
>LPNX010001010.1:330913-363632 GCA_001517045.1 Pseudotsuga menziesii | reverse complement strand
GCTTTCAAAAACCAAAAGCCAAAATCAAATAGGCTGAAAACAAGAGGAAGTCTGACTAATTCGAAGTAAAGGAGGGTCCCAAAATTTTAGAATTTTGGGAAAATTGTTGCAGCTGCAACAATTGGCGACTACCTGGTGAACCCCAGATCTCTGGATTAACTTTCTTTCTAAGCTTGAAACTACATGAATTAAACTGAAATCTTCTAGACATATGCATTCCTAAGCCAATCTGATCATGCATCAAATTCATTATAAGAAGCCTCTCTTTTCGGGAAAGGGTAACACCAGCAGTGTTTCAGGTCCGAATAACTATTAGGAGGCCAAAATAAATGGAGTTCATTTTACCTGCCCTTTGGGCTTTACAGCTTCGACACCACAGGATTTTGACAGAAAGTAAACATTATTACCCTTTTGTTCCTCATTCCCATGTCATTTTACACTTTTGCTTTCTGAACTTTAGTTCTTTGATATGAGTCCTCCTGCGGGCCCTTCTTACTAAAATTTTAAATTCAGGATCCTCTATCCCATAGTGTCCTTTTGTGTGAATGATATATTTTATATTTCAATTCACGGATGGAGAGGATCTTGTGGCCATTTGTTACTTTATGCTTTGAGATTTATGCTTTTTTAGAGCTTTGCTCTGATATGCTTTGTTCCTTTGGAAGAAGTGACTCTTAAGAGATTTTATCCCTTCCCTTGATTCATGGCATGGGATCATTTATATATGATAAACTGTCTCACTCTGTTTCCTTCCCGCGGGTCTAGTGCTGTCACCCCCTTGGGTATTTAAGATGTGAAGTGGATGGAGCCTCTAAATAGTACTTTAGACCCTTTTTACTTCTGAGTTATTTACAGGGATTAAGTAAGACTTCAATTGAGTGCACTGCCTGCTAGGAATACAACTGCTAGAAGATTATTTGCACTTTTAAAACACAGTCTTCTTGCTCAAGATTTTAGTTAATACAGACCCTTGATGTTTCCATTGCATCCAAAAGTTTGCCTCTTATTTAACACAAAGAAAAGCTAGCATAACAAGTAATTAAAGAAAAAAAAAAACATTAAAGTACCAAAACCAAGAAAGCATTTAGCATTAAGAAAACAAAGCAATTTATTTATGTACAAAAGAAAGAAAAATAGCGAAACAAAAATTCGCCCATCCCAAAATTTTCAGATTTAAAGAACTGGGAATGGGCGGGATTTCAGCCCTGAATTGTCTAACCATGGTCCAGTTGTGCAGTTATTGAGATGGAACCCATATCTAAAATTCTGTAATCATTTCTTTCAGCCTGAGGGAGTTGAAGGAGCTCAGGCTGAATGTCCTTCCTAAGACTGGCCTCTTTTGATAAGTGGTGTTCTAGCTTAAGCTCAGTAAGATAGTTTCCCAAAATAGAATCAGTAGATTCGTTTCCTTCCCCCAACTCAGTGACATTGTTTTTCATAAAAGGCTCTCTTAGAATCTTAATCAAGTTTGGGCTGCCCTTCTGGGGTAACCACAAATGAGACCAATCTGAAGCAAAGTATCCGTTTAGTCTCCCTGTCCAGTCTCGGTTTAAAATCATCCCATAACCATCAGGAACGTATGCTACTATGATGTCAATGTAATGGCATATCCTTTTGTTCGCAGACAGCTGAATCATCACGTTCTCCATTTCTCCCACTACCTTGACACTAGTTTTGTCAAGTTGCGTGACATCCCAAAGAGTAGGCTTTATCTGACCATTGAGTTTTTTGCAGACTATCGGAGGCATAACATTCATGGATGATCCAGAATCTATCAAACAATTATGGACATTATGATTTAAAATTTCAAGAGTCACAAGGAAAGGTGGAGCGCTGGTTTTCATTGTCTTGATGAGCTCAATCTTTTCTTCCACAGGTTGGTTTGTCATGGGCAACTCCTCTTTTAGCTTGCCAGCCTCGCTTTCTTCACAATCTCCTAATGGTTTAATGAGTGGCTCTGTTTCCTTCTTATCATGAATATCTTTAGGCGAGTCATCTTTAGCCTTCACATCGGCCTGCCCCTCGACTTCTTCTTGTGAATCTTGACCTTTTGAAATTCTTGCATTATTCTTGATGGTTGAGTTTTCATCTTTTGTGGTTGTAGGGGTGTACCGAGATTTGAGAGCATTTTCTTCAATGTTAAACAGCGAAACTCCATTCCATGACAACATAGTATCATCCTCTATCTTTTCTATGGTCTGTTTTTCTTTTACCTGTTTGCCATTGTCTCTAGTCAACTCTGGGTCCAACAGCTTATTCATCACCCGTGTCATTGAATGTATCCATTGAGGGCATTTCTTCTCAGAGTGGGGTAGTTGGTGAAAAGTACAGAAATCATCCCCTCCTACCTCTGTTATGTTCACTGATGCCAAATTTGGAGGGGGAACTTGCCATTGGTTGTCATCCTCTTTTCTGGGATAGGGAGGCTTATTGGTTATTTGAATATCCCTTTCTTTCTCCAACTCTACAACTCGGTTGGACAACTTCTGAAGCACCTTCATCATCTCATGATAATCATATGGCCGGCCTTCTCTAGGTTTGGACAGCAATGAGCTTCTTTTTACAGTGGTTTTCTCTTCAACTAAGTCAGGATAGTCTTCTATACTCTCACTTTCAGCCTCTACTCTTTCAACCTCTAGATAGGTTTCTGCTAGTGTAGTCTTGACCTTCATTTTGGCAAACATGGCCAACTCAGGACCTAGGGCTGAGGTATAATACTCAATTAAAACTTTGTCTGAAGGTCTGTCCACAACAGAAAAAAAATTTAAGTACAGTGAAAATCTCTGAGTGAAACTTCGTACTTTTTATTCTTCTCTTTCCTCAATAAACCAAGTCCTTTCATCAACGAGGCATGTGTCTTCTGGGTTGTGTATTTATTTCTGAAAATTCTTTCAAAAGTATCCCAATCAGGAATGGAATTTACAGGTAGCCCAAAATACCAGGAGGTTACTGCTCCTTTCAAAGTATGAGGAAAAAGTCTACACACCACATCTTCATGCTCTCCAGCCCTTAGCCCTTCTAACGCCAGGTAAAAGCTTTGAAGGTGATCATCTATAGCAATATGGTCCGCAGGATCAAACTTAGGTAAAAGTTTGTCAAAGGCTTGCGGTAAGTTGTGTAAAGGAGGATTCAAGTTAAGAGGTGACCTAGCCTTCCATGCTGGCAAAGGGTTAGGTTGATTCCCAGCCATGAGCACAGGTGAATGAGTAACACTAGAAAGACAAGGCTTCAAGGATAGGACAAGAAAACTTAAACTTTGAGTTAGGCTGAACTTTAAAACATCTACTGGTAGGATAGTCTCAGGAAAACAAATTCCACGGCCAACCCTTTTCTGGCGGCCCTCCTTCTAGCGCCAAAAACTGTTGAGGCTTGGAAATTCGCAGGCGGCAACAGTAAGGGATTCTCCCCAATCAGCGTTCCCAACTAGCCCGCTGACTGTTTGGTATAGGGAATCCATCCAGTTTACGGTCCGGCTACCGTAGGTCAAAGTAACAACAAGGGTTTACCGGTTACGACCCGGTCCACCGGAATTTGTATTTTTACTTAATGTATGCAATGCATATGCCTATTTTGACCCTGCAGGGTGATAAAGATGCAAGGAACAACACAATGTGCTGCGCAGGTTCTTACCTCTCGTCTTATGTTCACCACATCTAAACCACATATGCAATCAGGAAATCAAACAAACACAATTTAAACACCTAACTATCTATCCCCAGGGAGCCAGAAAAGATTATTAACGAGTAATGCATTATCTCCATGTATGATAAACACAATTACAGGTAGCTGATATTTATGTTTACAACACATGAACCAAAATATATTCTAACAATCAGATAACTAACTGTTATATGAAACGCAAGCATTACTCTAAATGAATTTTCCACAAAATAAACCAGAAACCATTCAACAAGACATAAGTCACAGAGTTAGAACGATCTCACGATTATGGACACAGGCTGAAAAAAACAAAGTAGTTCGTCTTTCCGCCATCCATTTGTTAACATTTGGAAACTTCATATATCTTTCTCCAACAGGCAAACTAAAATCTTTATTGCAAAAGGAAGTAGTTCTTCTTACAATAGATCCTCCAGTCTCATTGGGAAAAAGCCCCCTCTACTTGTCTATCTTCCCTAGTTTTATACAAAAAGAAAAATTGGTTGGGTTGCCCAAAGTGACCTTTGGGCTCCCCAACGTTGCAATTTCCCACAACCTTTTACAAAATATTAATTTATACAAAAATTTGATCGGTCCTTCTCATGAGGAGGGTCCCGCTTGGTCTTCCAAGAACTTTCTCCATGCTGCTGCTTCAGCAGCGAGACTCTCAAATGAGTTGGGTTCCAGGAACTGAATGTTCAGCTCAAATTTGTCAGCTTGCTTCCGAATGGCCTCAATTCTAGATGTGTTCAAATGTACCTATTCCTCCAAGAGCTGTACACTAATGGCTGTGTGGCCTATTTCATTCCTGAGGATTTGTTCATCAATAGCTCTGATGCATTGCACTTTGGCTTCCTCATCTTGTTTCCTTTTCTGCAACATTTCTGCAAATGCATCATGAGTTGGGAACTCGTGCAATCTCTGCTCAGCTTCTGCCTGACAACGATTGTATGTGACCAGGGCTCTTCTGAAGAATTCTGTGCATGCTCCCTTCGTTTTCTTGACATTCTTCCGAAAATATTCTGCAGTGTTGATGGCAAATTCTATCAGGTCATGGTCTCGTTTCAAAGCTTGTTTATCTTTGACTACTAGCGCAGCTGGGACTTCTTTGTCATCCTCCATCCTGGTTATTCTTGAAGTCAGTACTTCAAGTATGTCTTGCGATCTGTCCACAAAATAAGAAGCTATGTCTAAAATTTCATCCAGTCTTCCATCAATCTGGAGGACCTGACATCTTTCCTCCTCTAGAGCAGTCTGTAGGTGCAGTACCTTAGCTTTTTGAGCCAAGATGTGATCTTTAACTGGCTGCAGATTGACCTGCTGTGCCTTTGCTACTTCCAGTTTCTTTTCCAACTCCTTAATGCTCAAGGTATTGGATTCATATACGATCTTTTGCTGCTCTATCAGGTCTTCTATCTTTACCCTCAGCTGCTCCTTTTCATCCTTTAAATTTTGAATCTCCTGTTGTGCTTTTCCCAGTGCTTCTTGTGTTATTTCTTTCACCTGTGCTTCTTGCTGAATGGCATGGATTTCACTTTTTGTGGCCTCCATTTCTTTAAGCACATGCTCATATTTTCTTTTTAGCCTATTTCCTTCCTCTCTTTCCCTTCTCAGGGTGTCTTTAAGCTGAGAGGAATTTTTCTTGGTTGAATCTATCTCCTTCATCATGCGATCTACATTGTCCTCCATAGCATCTATTGCTGCCTTCCCAGCCCTTATGACAAACCTTGGATCTTTGTCTGTCCCGACCATCACAGCTTTGTCTGTTATCATTCTACTGGTCATTTCTTCGGCCCCTATCTTTTGCTCAGTTCTCCTCATAATCCTTTTGGTAGCCCTGTCATAGTATACTGTGCTAAAATCAAGGACTTCTTCCCCCTTTTTCTGTGCAAAGGGTACTAACTGAAGCATAGGGGTTGCAGGAGTGATAATAGTGGGCACTTGCAGGGTCTACACCTCAGGGTTTTACTCACCCTGAATTTGTTCTGGTGGTGTTTCAGAAGCTTATTGTTGTGTCAACTTTGTCTTTTCAGCTTCTTGCTTTCGAAGCTCTTCGTCCAGCTTTCTCTGGGCTTCTTCAGCTGCTTCTTTTACTCTTTCCGCTGCATCCTGGGCAGCTTTCCTCTTTTCTTCTTCTCCTTTCCGGAGCCATTCTGTAGCCTCCTCTTCTAGCCTCTGGGCCTCTTGTCTAATCCTTTGGGCTGCCTCTTCAGCCTTAGCCTGCTCAGCTTTCTCTTGCTCAGATCCTTTTCCACCCTTGGTGGATTGTTTTGGCTTGAACCTTTTGCTGAGTGCTGTCATGTTCGGGGCTCGTCTGAAAACGGATTCATCATTGTCGAAATGGTGGGTGTACTCATAAAACACCTTGTGCTTTCTGCAATGCTCAGCCATTCTTTCATGAGTGTCATTCCTCCTGAAAGTCATCTCCCCAAAACGGAACTTCTCTAGTTCCTCTATAAATTCTGGAGCCTGTTTCACATTGGCGAAACTGTAGCTGCCTAACTTAAATGGTAAGGGTGGATAGACCGCCTTCTTCTTCTGGAATAAGAAATGGCCAACCCCGTCAATCAATACCTGTCTAACAGCCTCCTTATGGATGACATAATTTGTTGCATACTTGGGCAGAAGATAAGGTGTCCTTGACCCACCAAACAACCTAAGATACATCCCATTCTCTGTCAAGAAATAATCACCAAACTCCTCTATCACCTGCATTGCTTCTTCAGACATGCAGTCACATTCCTTTCGGAAGATCAGGGTGTGCAGAGGCATGATAAAATGCTCACATATTTCTCAGTAGTGACTATAGTATTGATGAGCCCCCAGTAGCTTGTAGGCTGCATATACGGGCATTCTGTCTCTGTCCCAAACACATTTGAGCCCGGGGAAGGGCTGGTGGCATATTATGCAGTCAATCAGGATCGAGCTCATATAAAACTCGGATTTTTTCTGTTGTACTCCTCCTTTCGCTACAGCTATACCAGAAGATAGACTACTAGATACCAAGCTGGACCAGCTGAAGATGGTCCCTTCTGTGGCCACATAGAAAATCAGGGGTATCCATTCGAATTTGGATAATCTACCATTGGCCCTCCCGAAGATCCTATTCAGCATTAGAGCTATGAATCTGTAAGGGGCTCTAAGGGTGGCTGTGTCATAATATTCAGTAGCTCTATGTCTATAGAGCTTCCCTGGTAATAGCATTCTTCTCATGGTTTCTATCAAATCCCTCCTGAGATTGTCCAACCACTCATTGGACAAGAAAACTTGAGGCTCAGGCAGGTGGTAAGCTAGGGCCACATATCCAGGGCTAAAGGACACATAACCCTAACCTTCAACATATCAGATAAGCATTGAACCATGGTTTGTGTGTGGCAGGATCCACCTCATCAACTCAGCAAATGGAAACATCTCTGGCCTGGTGGCAACCTTCATAATTGCAGATTTTTCTATGTTTGCGTAGATGGGTTCCTCCTCCAGGCCTGTATCTGGGAAATCCCTACGGGAAATCAGCCTATATATGTCTCCCCACTTATACTCAGGGTCCACCCCCGTGACACACTGGGTATCCTCATATATATACTCGGTTGGTAGGACGGCCTCTATTTCTGTTTATTCTTCTACCACAGGGGCCTTCTTTTTCTGTCTTCTGGACATTTTAAAATCTTCCTGCAATGTAAACATCATGATATCAAGCAATTCAAATTTATGAATATTAAGAAGCAGTTTATTCTTTCTCCATTGTCTATGTGACTATAATGATATCAGATATAGGCTCTTCAAATTGAAGGATTTGAACTAGTCATGCAATCTTTGAGCTGTGCTATTATCTTATATCAGTGTGTAAGTAAGAAAGCACATCTCACATGTATACACAACCACTCTATATAATGACTATTTGAAACTATCAGCACAAGGACTCAGACTATTTCTGCAATATAGCGAGCAAGGTCCTAATGCTACGGGATTAAAACTAGCATTATTCATCCCATGGCCTACTATAAAAAATACATGATTTCACAGGATGCTATTTTAAATAAATGATATGCAGTGCAAATGCATAACTCTCAAATGCAGGGCACATGACCGCAAAAGATTCGAATTCAAACATGGCTCTACGGTAAAACTTATGTTATCGCGGGTATGGATTTACATTGCTGCGACTATCAACCGCGGGATTCCAAAACAAATCTTCACACAGGGGAACCCCACCAGCGCCATTACTCATGCTTTCCCCAAAACTTCGAATAAGGACTGTGGCGCGGCCCTAGGGTTTCACGGTGGCCGACAATGGCGAACTGAGTGGTGCAGAGGCTAAGGTTAGGGCTCGAGGAAAGGGCAACGCACAGCCGGGCATCTATCATGAAAAATCCGGCAAAAACCCCACCCAAGACGTTTAAGGACCTCATCATACAAGAACTGAACCAGGTGCAGGCGGCATAACAGCCGCCTGCACCGTGTCCTCCTCTATCGCTAGGGACGAACTAAAACGGAGGAGGTAGATGAAAACGCGGGCTTTTAAAGAACAAACCCCCCCCCTCTAACCGCACAAGCTATCCAACCCCAAAAAGATAAAACGCGGGCGCAACTACTGGGGAAACGAAAACGACAACCCTAGCCGTGGGTATAAAAAACTCCGTATGTGAACGAAACGGGACTACGGGCCGTAGTTCTACACAACATAAGTCACCCAGCCGAACCCTTGAAAATACAAGCAAAAAGAGGTAAAGATCCTACCTGGGAGTAATGCACACTGAAAAGGCATCAATGATCGAGCTCCCAGTCGATAGCTGGATGCGGGTACCGGTACGATGCTTCCACAAGACTCGCGAGCTCGACAGCGTTGACAGCTTGGGCGCGATAAAACAACAATAAAAACCCAAAAACACGCCCCCGTATATATAAAACCTCACACATGCGACAAGTCAACTCAGTCGGAGCGGACTCAAAAGTTATATCGGGCGACACAACTCAGCCCTCTTCGCAACGGCAGACCATCCTCATCATTAAATCACCCGCAACACAAAACATAAGTCATGCGATCAAAACGTGGCCGGGCGGTGGCAGATACACTGGTCGGATGACCAAGAATTCGGCCACCCCCACAACGGTGAATCATCCTCCATACTTCATTGTCCGCACAGGGAAAAGCACACTCTACATAGCACGAGTCGGCGATATACAGCATCTCTGGACTTCCCATTGATCCGCAACGGCGGCGAGGGTATAGTTCATCCCCTTCCGATGCGGCATGAAGACAACGCCCGCAACAGCCACAAAAGTTTACCACCCGCAATGGCAAGACGAAAAGATTAACCCCCGCAACAATCGGCGCACAAAACGACAACCAAGACTTGGAACCTACCTGCAACATCGGTCGCGATAAAAGTCATGCAGACTTGAACAACACCCGCAATGGCGGGCTCGACAAACTCAACCAAGAGTTCAAAGGCACCCGCAACGGCGGAGCGGAAAAGAAAATTAGGAGCTGAAGAACACCCGCAACAGCGGGACAGCTAAAAGAAAAACCTCCCGATATAAGAAAACTTTGAAACGAAGGCTTTAACAAGTTTTGTAAAACAACAAGGTGCTCAATTTAAGATGGAAGTTAAGGCGTGAAATGAGGAAAACCAAGTGATTTGTGGCACTCAAAATGTCTGGGAGACGCTTTCAAAAACCAAAAGCCAAAATCAAATAAGCTGAAAACAAGAGGAAGTCTGACTAATTCGAAGTAAAGGAGGGTCCCAAAATTTTAGAATTTTGGGAAAATTGTTGCAGCTGCAACAAACTCCAAAGTTTGCAAGGGAAGGAAAACATCCTCTATCGTTTCGTGTGCAATTTTGTAGAGAAAACACATGATTATATGCGTCTCCTTAAAAAGGACACTTTGTTCTTTTGGGATGACCAAGCCCAACAAGCCTTTGATAATCTCAAACACGCTCTGACTCATTCACCCATGATACACCCCCTATATTATTCAAAGGATTTTCTCTTATACATTGTTGCCTCCACTACTACCATCGCCATGGTTTTGGTGCAAAAGAATCCCGACGGTCAGGAGCACGTGATCTACTATGCTAGTAAGAATCTAATGGATTACGAAACTCGATATTCACGTGTGGAGAAATTAGCATTGGCCACAGTCATTGCTGTTCAGAAATTTTGTCACTACATTTTGCTTTGCACAACCACCGTATTGGCAGACCAAAACCCTATGTATTACATCCTGATTCGTTAGGTGCTCAGGGCCAAGTATTCCCGATGGATAGTCATCCTACAAGAGTTTGATCTGGAATTTTCCAAAGCTACGTCAAAGAAATCCTTGGTCTTTGCCAAGCTCATGTGTGATCTTCCCTGTGCTTCGACAAAATCTGAGCCCAGCGATTCATTACCAGATGAATTCCTATTCCTAATAATAACTACTGACCCATGGTATAAATATTTTCTCATCTATCTCTAGACACAAAGGTTTCAACCTACTCTATCCCATGACGATCGCTGCTGTATCTGTCACCACACAAAATACTACCTCATCTTGAATGACACTATGTATAGACGTGGTAATTCTGTTCTCTGGCAATGCCTTACCCACGAGGAAGCTGAACAAGTTTTGAATGATTGTCACTCTAGAGCATGTGGTGGTCATCTATCTGGGATGGCTACAGCCCAGAAAATCCTTCGCACTGGCTATTTCTGGCCTTTAGTCTGTAAAGATTGTCACGAGGTTGTTAAGAAATGCCCACCCTGTCAACGTTTTTATCTGAAAAAACACACCTATCCTGCTCCGTTACACCCCATCATTGTCGTTGGTCCATTCACCAAATGGGGGATTGATTATATGCATTGCAATCCTACCTTAGCTGAGGGGCATGGTTACATCATCGTAACCATTGATTATTTTATGAAATGGGCTGAGGCCATGCCTACATATGTAGAGGACTGTAATACTGCCGCTCTCTTCCTGTTCAATCATGTGATAGCAATATTCAGAGTCCCACATTCCATAGTTACTAATAATGAATCACATTTTTACAATCAAATGATGGAGGAACTAAGTGGCAAGCTAGGTTTTTGTCATGAAAACTCTATGCCTTATTATTCGCAAGCTAATGGTCAATTCGAGGCCATTAACAAAGTTTTTGAAAACAATGCTTTGTCAGATGGTTAGAGACCATAAATCCAACTGACACCATATTCTTTTCTCCGCTCTTTGGGCTTACAGGACTTCGGTGAAAACAACTACTGGTTTCACACCTTTCCAGCTTGTCTATGGACTAGAAGCTGTCTTACCGATTCAATGTCAGATTCCATCCTTGAAACTTGCCGTCGAACTTCTCCCAGACACTTCCATAGAGGAATAGATACTTCTATACTTGAACAACCTTGACGAAACTAGAAGAGATGCTTCCTTAGCTAATGAGGCCCAAAAGAAACGCGTCAAGGCACAGTATGACAAGTCTATCAAACCTTGTGCCTTTAACGAGGGTGACCTAGTTTTGACTTATGATCAGAGATATGACAAACTAGGGAAAGGGAAGTTTGAATCCATGTGGTATGGTCCTTTCGTTATTTTCGGAGTTTTAGATAAAGGGGCCTATAAGCTCATGGACTATGATGGAATCCCCTTAGGACAACCTCGCAATGGGTTGTACCTGAAGAGGTACTATTCCTAGATCTTTCTTGTGTAGTACCTTGTATATATGTATATTACTTGAATTTTAGTGTGCTTAAGTATTTTCAATATGGTTTTGAGTTTAATGTCTGTATCTGTTTATACCATGTTTTGGTCATGCAGAGCAGATGGCTTTCTATGGCTTCGCTGATGGTGCTTGCCGCCACACCTTGAATCTTGCCTCAATTGCTTGAGTTCTCTATTCCCTAGCTTACGGTTTGGTCAGTTCATGAGCGGTTTTTATTGGTCCCGCTATCAACAATATCGTTGAGTATCAAGCAGTCATAGGTCTTCTGACTGAAGCTGCCTCCCAAGATGTTTGCAACTTGGTTGTCTTGATGGACTCACAACTTATGGTTTGTCATTTAAACCATGTCTATACCATTAGGAATCCTGTGCTTCTTCGTCTCCTCCGGAGGGTACATTTATTAGAAAGGTCATTTGAAACTATTATCTATAGGCATATCCCTAGGGAATTTAATGCAGTTGCCGACTCATTGGAAAATTACATCCTAGACTGGGATATTTCCCATTCATGACATGAAAATCAAACATGGTTCACTGTAAATAAACTGTAAAAGACACATAAAAATCATATAAAATACATTCACCATTTGAGACATATAAACACCAAGGTAGAAGTCTGTATATATATATATATATATATATATATATATATATATATAAACATGTTTTACAAAAAATAGGTCATGAGACCTCATCTGAAGCACTCGGGATTTCAGGTAAAAAATCATCATACAAAAGTCCTGAAGCTATCTATCAACTTTCAGTGAATACATCATGCACCTTATCATCTAGTGATGCTCATGGTAACACATAACCTCCCGATCTACTCGACATAGCAGTCTGCTAAATGACCCGGTACTCCCATAGTAGGCCTCTGGTACCTCAGTGGGAGGTCATCAATCGAGGCATCCGGGATGTCTAGAGTCAACCTCTTAAGGTTCTCCTCTAGCTCCCCTGTCACATCATCGCCCTGTGGTACAAAACAGGCTCCAGCTTGCCTGTCTAATGGGGAGGCTCCCCCAAGCCGTGCTGCTCTGACATCTGCATGAAAACATTCAAGTCTAGTTACTAAACATAAAAATATAAAACATCAAAACATAAAAACACAATTTCCATTTTAGGGTTTTTTTTTCTTACCAATATCACCCCACTATCCACCATGTGGGAGTGGTAGGTCAGGGTCACCACTGAAGTTAGTGCTCGCATATGCATAGTCCTCCACCATGAGGAGTTGATCTCTCAACCATCAAAAGAATGGGCCACCGAACTTTACCTTACTTCTACCTGCTCCAGTACGGGCCATGATCCAGAACCATCTCTGCATGCGAGGGTCCCATGCCCTCAACTTTGTAAAAACCACTTGGGGTCTCATCTGTGGAACCCACTCGAAAAATAAACAAGCTAGAATGGAACCAAAACTGAATTGCTTCAGCTCCCTTTGCCGACACTTGGTCAGCTAATCCTTGAAGATTGGAAGTAGAGCTTCCGCCCAGTTGAAAACTATGGGTGCCATGGCCTCTATGGTGTAGAGCATATGCGCTCTAGATTCTTGGTGTACCCCTTGGCTTCCCGCCACTCTCTGTGTGGTAAACAAAATTGTCCGTAGTGGGCCATCCACCACTACTTTTATGGGAATTTTCTTCCCCGATGTCCTAGTCCCAGGAATGCAATGGCGGTTTATCAACTCTTGAGTAGTAATCTCCCCTCCATGGGAACCAGTCAAAGAGATGGCAGCACCCTGTCTCGATAGGCCTGTCAGGAAGTAGATGTCCTCTACTTCAATTGTCAATATGTGAGCACCAACTTCAAAATATTGTTGCTCCAGATTCCACATCCGGAGGATATGCTCTAATAGTCGCCCATGTGACACCATGTTGGGTGTACGAAATTTTTTTAGAAGTCCATAGTCTCTCAACATAGCTATCCAACCCACGTTTCATTCAGCAAATGCATCGTCGTTTTCATGTTTCCTCTCTTTCCATATTACCATTTTTTATCAATGGGAACTTGTCAAAAACCATCACAAGACCAATTAGAAACATTCCCAATCATTCAAATCATCAAATTTGAGCTAGTTTTTCTTGTGCATGCATTTTTATTTACCCACGGTTGGCACCACCTATGTCCCATTAAGGACAGACGGTGGCACTGCATGTGTGTAGTGTTTTTGGTGCAGTTCTAGCGGGGTACCGCTTATCCCGCAAGGGATAAGAGCAGTGCCTGCTTCCATGGTTTTAGGGCTCGCCCAATAGGCCCAAAACACCACCAAAAATCAAAATTGAAAGCATGAAATGAAAGAGTAGGGTTTAATCTATTACCTGGAATTGATGGTGTGTGAATTCGATGGTAGATGCTCCTAATATCAACGACTAAAAATCTGGCCAAGAAATTGCTCCAAAGGCTCTCCACTATGGGTAAATGGTAAAATGTTTTGATTTTTTACTATTTACATAAGTTTTATATACATTTTAGGTTTTGACATGTTATAGTTTTGTTTTAAAATCATTTATTACTCAAAATCTATCAATCATAATCCTTTATTGTCAATTATTGGAGAATTTAACACTTGTTTTTCAAGTCATTGCAGGATAGAAGAGCAGTAGTAGTAAAAGTTTTGGAAGTTCGTTTTTGACCTTTTTTGTACTACCATAAAATGAAAAAAGTCTTTTGAGTGTTTATTGTGACACTTTGGTCACACTCTCCAAATTTAGCATCAAAGGTTCGAGTCCTTTTCTAATTCTTTTTAGACTCGTAAAATCTCTCATCATGAAAAGAGACCTAGTGAAGTCTTCTTTAAACTCTTTTCGAGCTCCTTAAATATGAAAAGATTGTCGATCAGATCTTGTCTTCTTCACACTTGTTAAAGCACTTGAAGAGTCATTCATCTGACAGTAGGTTATCACTTTTTCGGTTTAGGTGAACTATTTTATGAAAAAGGACCCCATGGAGTCTTCTTCTGTGGTCGTTCAAACTCTCTAAACATGAACAATACCGAGTTAACTTTCATTGGACTCATTAAATCAAACATTGAGAGACCCTCTTTTGGGAACAAACCCCTCCTCTCTCAGGTTCGTAAAACATATGAGTTTGGACTTGTCTTCGGAAGAGCTATAACGAGTGTTTGTTACCCTCTTTGAACTCGTAAAACCAAAAAGAGGCACTCATCAACCATGATGGGGAAAATGGGAAGGGAATCATTTTTCAAATAAATGGCAGTAGGTTGTCATTACCTTTGAACATGGCACTTGTCTGCATATCTTTTCAGTCAATTGGGTATTCAACTGATCTTCATGACGATCCATTTTCATGAGTCATGTCACTCCTTTGAGTCTTTCAAAATAATGCATTGTCCACCATTGTACTGTGTGTTTGTCTAGTTTAGTCATGCTGCCAAGTCTTTTGTCATGCCGCCCGATGTTCAAAGGGAAGTTGAAGAAGTTTACCTCTGTAGTCAAAATAGTCTCTGTGTCAGTACTTTTGAGTTAGTCTTATGGTTACCTTATTCACATCATTCCAGAACTATGTTCCGAGTTTCGTGTCGTTGATGTGGGACTCATCATGGCCCTCCTTCAATGAAACTATTCCCGTCGACATCAGCTCATCCACCGGGAAAATTTAGCACCTTGAGATCTGTATGCCTCAATGACAGATTCTCTCACTCTTGACATAGGTTCATATCATTAACCTTTGATCGATAGAATCGACTGGGTGTTTGACATCAAGACATCTATTCATGCTTAGTAGACTGTACTAGGGTACCTTGGGAATCATTGACATCAATGGTGATCTCCCTTGCACTTGTTAATGGTTCAAATCATTGGCCGGTAATCAAGTGGTTTCTACCATGTTCGACTTCAGAACATTGTAATTGCATGGATAGAATCGTACTTTATGGAAGATGAGACAAAGACACTGGGTATTTGTTTAGCACTCATTTCTTTCCCTAGGTTGCGATGGAGTTTTGTATATCTAGCATGGATCCACATTTGTATGGTCATGGCTATGCTCAAATTTGTGTCTGTATGACATAGATCTACATTGTATGCCAGGTAGCTATGTCCAAGTTTGAGTCCTCTATCACATGGATCTACGTTGTATTCTAGTAGCCATGCCTGTTTATTCCTCTCATGGATCTGCCTTATATTGGTCCATAGCCATGAGTTGGTTACATTTGTCTATGAGTCAAAAGTATTGATGTACTACAAATGCCTACTCGATGACATTCTCCGATCGAGCTGACATTCTCACCTCAAAGTGACAACTTTTTCTCTCAAAACTCTCGCTTATCGTATCCCTCTAAAACTCATGCTTTGGGGCGCATTCTGTTGTACCCAAATCCTGTCACCAACATGTGATGAGATCCTTAACCCCTATGTTTTCCCTTAATCCCAAAACTTGGAGTGGAAACTTGCTCAGTTTGTCAATTCTACTTTAAAAAACCTAGCACCGCGCTCACCCTTTGGCTGATGAGCGATACCTTGTTCAGCACCACCTGCATCCTATTATAGAGAAGAGGTGCCACCACGGAAGTGCTTTGTTGTTGAAGCGGTTCTCACCTAAACCGCTCTATCATAAGGGAACAAAAGCGGTACCCTGGTAAAATGGGAAAAAGAGAAGTTTCTCAAGGCTTCTAGATCATGAGTCTCGTGTCCTCCCTTATCCCTATCAATATGGGTTAGTTGAGCTCGAGATCCCTCTTGGTAGGATCTTCACCCACAATTCTCTCAACTATCCCTATCCATTGAGCCTTATAAATACAAGCTCATATCCATAGTAGAGGGAGAGGACATAATGGTATTGTTATGATGTTGAATTGACTACCTAGTCCAATCCATTGGAGAGCACAAGAGAGCAAGTTGGAGCTTTTGGGGATGAAGTGTTTGTCTTGTGGAGAAGTTTGTCAACACTAAGGAAATGGTTGTAAGCTTATTCATTCATTCTTAATGCAAAGCTGATTTCCGTCCCACATATCTGTTGTTTTGATTTTGCATGCATATGTTACTGGATTCCTTAGTCACTAGTATGGATGTGTAGATGATTTTCTGGTAGATTTGATGTTCTTGTTTGTTTGAAATGTTTGCAGGTACACAGGTTCATGATAAAAGCAATATTCCAGGAGTTTGCAACATTCATGGAAGGTCTTCATCCTTTGTCATTCACTCATTTTTTCTGGATTTGAACCATTTAGACCAGAGGAACAGCTTATGTCTGCAGAAGGTGCAATATTCCTAATAACATGGATGCAAAGGAACAAGAAGATCGAAGTGTTGTTGCAAAGGATTGAAAAGATCGAAGTGCTTCTGCTACAAAGGATCAAGAAGATCAAAGTGTTACTGCAAAGGATCGAGAAGATTGAAGTGGTGCTACAAAGGATAGAGAAGATCAAAGTGTTGCTGCAAAGGATCGAGAAGATCAAATTGCTATTGCAAAGGATCAAGAAGATTGAAGTCCTGCTACAAAGGATCGATAAGATCAAAGTGATGTTGCAAAGGATCGATAAGATCAAAGTGTTGCTGCAAAGGATCAGAAGATCGAAGTGTTGCTACAAAGGATCGAGAAGATCGAAGTGTTGTTGTAAACGATAAATAAGATCGAAGTGCTTCTACAAACGATCAAGAATATCGAAGTGTCACCGCAAAGGATCAAGTGACTGTATGCTACAAAAGATAAAGATTCAATGTTGTAGAAGATGATGCTCCGGTATTGAAGACATTGAAGAGTAAATGCTCTAGTTACTGATGATTGTTGAAAACTTCCTATGACATATAAATGAATCACATTGATGATGTGGCAGATGCTCTCTCTCTCTCATTACTCCTATAGTTGATGATGAAGTTGTCAGTGGAATACCCTTCTCATTAACAGGGAGTGCTGAATAGTGTAACTTCAAAGGATATTGTAAATGTATTTTACTGATGTACCCCAAGGGAGATGTTATTATTCCTCCATTGGGATGTTACCATTGTGTAGTTGTGTTGGTCTATCTTTTAGTGATCCTTTTGCTTATGGTTATGTTTTTATGATGCTAAATGTTATTAGATCTAGTATAACCATTAAAAACTTAACAAGTAGGACATATGTAAGCATCTTAGTCTTGCACACTAAATATAACTATGAGATTATAATTTCAAGTTCTACAGATAAGTAAACATGCAATAAAATTCATTTCTCTCCAACAAGATGATCATAATTTCATGGTGTAAGAAAAAAGATAAATGTCATTAAAACTTGACAAGTAGGAATTCATTTTGAAAGTACATTTTATTATCTTGCACATTGCAACAGACAATTCATAAATTGGAAATCATGAGCAAAATTTAAATGCTCATAAAGTTACGCTTCAATAGATCCTTCATTGACTTAAGCTAGTTTTTGAGCATGTCTCTTCTCACAAGTCTTAAACAATGATTGTGCGTAGCTTGCTAAGATGAAGAGCCTACAAAAAATTAACATACAACATTTACATAATTTTTTAGCAGAGCTTAGTACATTGAAAGTCCTGAGAAATCATACTACATAGCCTACAAAGACCTTGGCCCCTAGCACATCACAAATCTAGGGAAGTCCTACAATCTTCTAGTCTTGTGATAGTAAAAGAATACCCATAAGAAAAGCCTTCAAACACGATGTATAAAATAATATCCCAAATGGTTAAAAGGGTCTCAACAAAGGTTAAAGTGATTTTTACAAATCGACAAGGATGTGATCACAATCATAGGGGCTCTCCTTAGACTATACTTCACAAACATGAAGAAAGGGAGTAATTCCATTATGTACCAACCCTTGAAAATGTGTCAGGTTGAGTAAGACATAGTGACATAGTGCAAAAGGAGGACCTTTCATCCACCACACATTAATGAACTATGAAGCCCTTGATAATGACGTGTCTTTTAAATGGGATGAAAGAAGAAAGATGCGTTTTGCAAAATTAAAAATATATAGTATTGACAAAGATGTGATCAAAATCATGGGTCCTCCTCAAAGTATACTTCACAAACATGAAGAAATAGAGTAATTCCATTATGTACCAATCCTTGAAAATGTGTTAGTGTATTATAAGATTATGACGTATTGAGTTACATTTAGAGTTGCAATAGATCTAACCAAATCCAAGAAGGATTGTACCAACAACTTGAAGCTTGGACTGAAAATGTTTGGCGAATTTGCAATATGATATTGTTGTTGAAGCTTGGACTTAAAAAGTTTGGCGAATATGGAATACAATATTGATTAAGCCTCCAAAGGAGAAGGATGCATGTTAACATTCGCGTGAAAAAGACCAATGCATATATATATATATATATATATATATATATATATATCCAATGCGCACACTTATCCTACAAAAGGTTTGAATAAAACAAAGTGTAGGGTTTGAGTAAACCAACGAGCAGGGTTATCAATATATCAAACAAGTAGATTTGTATTTACTATTCATCCATTTGGGAGCTTTGATAAAACCGATGCATGGGCTTTCTATTATATAATGCACAGATTTTGGGAGCTTTGATAAAAACAAGTAGAATTTCTGAATTCCTGCTATCCATGGCATCTTCTGTCTTTTTCTGCCAATTCTCTATTACAGATTTTAGTGAGCTATGTTACACTTTTAACATGTGGCTATTCATTTTTTCAATAAAATATTACATTAGTTTGCTCTTTATGATTACATGGATTTAGCTGTCTTATCCTTTTTAACGTATGGCTATTCAGCTTTTCAAATAAAATATAAAATAAAGTTGGGCCAGATGATTAAAATTAACATTACCTATACTCTCACCTACAGCTGTAGAATATCTTGAACGCGTAGAATATAGTTAACTATAGTTGAACATATTTTTGGTGCATAGATGAATGATTCAAAAGTATGAATCCCTTCCATTGCGGGGACTTTTGATTGAAAGCCATAAATTGAAGATAATTTTTTGTTTAAGGAAGATGGATTAATACTACTTATTAAGCCCTTGGGAATGATTTGTATTTATATTTTTGTGGGAATGATTTGTATTTATATTTTTTGGTTTTAGTTATTTGATTCTAAATGAATAGATTTTTTTTATAATGGTATGTGATTTGTAGTTTTAGTTATTTGATATTAAATGAATAGATAAAAAAAAATTAGTTTAATGGTGTGTGATTTATATAAGACATATCTTTTAAGTTAAGTTATGTATTTTAAATAATTTAATTAATATGATTGATTGTATTAGGAACATATTAGGAGGTATTTTATATAGCTTATGTGAATGAGATATGTCATGTATATAACACATCTATATAAAAAAGAAATTTAATATGGAAAAAAATATAATATAGATATATACTTAAAATAAGAAAATATATGTAAATACAATTATCAAATAAATTTACAAAAGTTTTTGTTATTGTTTTTAGTTAATGAATTTATAGGTTACAAACATTCATATAGAGTAATTACCAATGTCTAAGAAAATAATTAAGTGCATCTATAGTTTTATGTTACACAAGTTAATAAACTAAATAAAAATAAGTGCGCTGATTCAAAATTAAAAAGTGGGATCACTATTATATATAGCCAACACAAATCCATCTTAATTCTGGATTTACCAAGTGTCTAAAGAGATCAAATACCTTGGTAAATATGGAGTTAAGATATATATTTATTCTCTTTACAATGCATACTAAAAAAAAATGAAAAATGTGAAAAATGTGCACAACTATTTATTATGAAAAATTATAGAACTTGAGATATTTTAATTTCCTTAAGTATAAGGATTTTGAGAAAAGAAGGTTTGGGGTTAAGGTAGTTTAAATCAGTCCACTAATAAGTATTTTCTTGAAATATAGGGCTTTTAAGAGAGGTTGTCTTATGAGATAATAAATGTCACCATCATCATAAATATGCACTGTTTTTAAAATGTTCCTACTTATTTTCATAGGGAGAAAGATTTAAAACATCTTAATGTGGTATTGTAGGATGAACTAATTGCATGTCAGGAAAATTTAAATGAAGATGACGTTCTATTTAACTAACTTCGTCATACATAGTCGTTATTCAATGCACTTTCGTATCATTGTTTAGATTTAATGTATCATTAGATGTTTATATATATGATTTAAGTTAATGGTTACCTCCACATTTGTTTAGATTGCAAAATGCACCTTGCATTCTAATATTTTTTAAGGTGATTTTTGTTCCATGCATGTACTTATAATTAGAAGATATGAATTGATTGCACTAAAGAAAATTTTGAATGAAAACTATACCTGAAGATGATATTTTATTTTCAAATAATCTTAGTATACATAATCTTCTATATAGTCTATATGCAATAAACTCAATGCATCATCTAGTAAATCCATAAAAATTTCCATAAACAATAGTGGTGTGCTAAGCTTAATGTATGAGAAATGTATCCCCTCTTAATTCTAAAGTGTTGTGATCTTAACTTTAATTACTAGCTCATACTTCAAAAGAAAATTAAGATTTTCTTTAGGGCAAGTGCTTATTCTCAAATCAAAGCATTAATCTAATGTCACATTTTAAGATTATTTAAGGAAGATGCTTAATCTCAAGTCAAAGTATTAATCAAATGTTAAAGAATGAGAGATTGGATCAAAGGATAAGTGAGTAGTTGAGGTTAATCCATGATTTATGACCTAGATTCATGTGAAATCAATTGAAATGACTATGTATGAAGTCGACATGTGTTCCAAGAGTTGTTCTCATATTGAAATAATTGCTCTCACTAAGATTTCATATTTCACCCTACAAGGTTTCTAAGGGTTATAAGAATTGTGCCATGTCACTATAATCAAGATATAAGTTAAAAAAAAAGTATTAAAAATATTATGAAAAAAGCTAATACCTAGAATATCTAGTGAAAAAAAAAGTTTTTAATTTGTAAAAGTATATGAAAAAAATTGATAAATAAAATGATTTTTTTGAGAAATTCGTTAATAACTAATCAAAGTAAAAGTACTCTTTAATATCATAAAAACATACTCATAGGTTTACAAATAAACTTAAAAAAAAAATATGCCATTACATGCTTAAGTTATCTTATCCACTATTTAAAAGGATTGTATCAATGTGTATGGTGTGAATCATCAATGCAACGTCCAACGAGAAAAGATCTCTACAATATGCAAACCTTGCATAATTCAATACGAAGAGACCTTGTATCCATATCCAGTCAATATGTAGACTTCATCTTATATCCAATGTTCAGACCTTGTATCATTCAACACGAAGAGAGTCGAGACCATGTATCAAAATAATTCGTAGACTTTATGTTATATCCAATGTGAGGAATTAATCCTGCCCATTTGAATAAACCAACATGTAGGGTTTGAATAAACCAACATGTAGGCATGTCAATATAAAAACAAAATGTTTCTCGATATAAATCCAAATGTAAAGTTTCTATTCATCCACGCATATACTTTGTAATATATAATGCACATACTTGTCATGTATCCAATGTGCAAACTTGTGTTGTATCATGTGCACATAATGAATTTATTAACGCGTGAACTTTTTGATATATTTATTTGCTCAAAACTTGTGTGTAACTCCACACGAAGTTTTGATATATTCAATACGTAGACTTGTGTCCTACCATGTGATCGGATTGGATACTCAATACATTAATTTAATCCTCAAAATATTGATTGGGCCTTGATGAGCATAGGTTATCGAATTAATACACATAGGTTTTATGGTACTCAATGCATAGGCCAAGTAAACAATAATCAATATGACAGGTGAAAGGAACAATGTAAAAATAATAATAATAATGTGGTAAAAAAGTAACAAGATTTTAATAATAAGGTAAAAAAGTAACAAGATTTTGAAACAAAAATGATGAAAGGATATCAAGGAAAGAATGGAGGTAAAAAATAAAAAGGTTTTGGATCGAAGATATGAAGAAATCACTCTATATATTTTTTAAGAGCAAACAAAAATATGTTATAAAAATAATAAAGTTTAGTTAGAAATTGTTATAATAATAATAAAATTTAGTTACAACAACTTATTTAAGAGAAGTTTTAGTTGAAAAACTTATTTTAAAAGAAGTTTTAATGTTTGGCAGCCATCATTTTGCAAGTTATGAGATGTGGAATCATTTGACAAACCAGTTACTCTTTTATTGTAGGTTTAGGGATTAGAATAACAGGAACCTTTTGCCAACTAGTTGGTTCTCTCACATAGAGTGCAAACTTTGTTTTGCCTATAAATTTTTTAGAAGATAGAGGTTTAATTGCTTTGATGTACATGTTCAAGTTAACTTAAATAGTTTCGACATATTCATTGATCCACTCAACAATTGGCATGTGTGTCGACTTCGACAGGTTCAACATCGACTTCGACAAGTCTGAACCTTAACACAACCTCGATAGGTTTTGCATCTCGACATACAACGTCGACTCCAGCATCTTGACACGGCTACGATAGATTGTCTCTCTGTCTTCCAATCATCTGTAATAGTTGAACTTCCAAACCGTTCTAACTTCTTTTGTAACTAAACGTAACAGGAAGTCACCTAAGCATCTCAGCATTCTATATAAGCATGTACACTATTGTAATATACTATCAATCAAGATACAAGAGAGTATTGTGCATCATACAGTAGTAATCAAATAACTGATATTGGTTCGAACTCTTGCAAATTGTCTGTGTGTATACTTTATGTCTATGTAGTGTATTTCATGCTTTGCTTATTCTTTATATGCTTCTGCCATAATAGTGCTCGATTCATTCAGTTGTACTGCTGTCCTCCAACGTGCGCCTAGCACACAGATCATTCGTATAAGAGCAAGATTCAAAGCTTAAATTGTGTAGACACTTCTATCAAAGTTACCTGACTTATGCTTGTTCAAACACACTCGTAATACAAGTAGACACTACCTTCGAATTTAGAGAAGATGGTGAAAGAAACAGACAATAGACGTGCAACTGACGAGATAGATCAACTTGTTATCACTCCAGGAAACTCTTCTAGGTTGCAGCTCGAAGATGCCCAGTAACTTAACTATTTTCTTAATGATGGGTAATATTGGATCAAAATGAATATCTAACTCACTGAATGGTATACTCAAGATAGTCTTAAGTACACTCAGACAAAAAAAGGCCTTCAAAAGCTACTGTCAGATAGGTAATGTATAAACATGGATGAAGAAACTAACTTTATTAACCAGAACACATACACACAACCATATATATATGATGGGCCGATAAAACTAGTATGATTACTTATGATCCTTTGCTCACTAATCAGATGGTAAGATGATAGTCGCCAATGGATTATGTAAACATAGATAAAGAACAGAATTACACTCATAAGCATAGAACAGAAATGTTAAAGAAGATCTAACAAATAACAATGAAATAAGCTTGCATACTAAATATATTATAGAAAGTGCCTTTATCACAACAGCAGTGTATTTTAGAACTCCAAATAGACCCTTTGTTCTATAGAAGTCATAGGCTTTATAGCCTTTACAAAATTATCCTAGATCCTGAAAAACTGGGCTAAAAATAGAAAGTCAAAAACAATTGCTAGGAAAAAGGAAAAGATCCTATTTTCATGGTCAATCTCCATATCTCAAAAGATCTTCTGGATATTCAAAATCTTTGACAGCTGCAATAGAAACTGAAGGAGAATTCAAAATTTCCATTTGGCAGACAAGTCACCTTTTACCAAAATAGGCAAGACGCCTTATCACCTCTATCTCTGCTGGCAAAACTGAAAGAGAACTCTAATCTTGATGCCTTTATTCTTTGTCTATCATTATAAATCATCCTCAAAACATTTGGATCAGAGAGTCTTGGACCTGGGTAAAATAAGATCTCTCTTCCATGTCTACACTTTCGGTGGCTAGTAGAGGCAAAATTCGATCCTGTTAGCTACCAAAAGCTATGCTTTCGGTGGCTAATGAACAGTTGAAGTGTTCACCTAAGCCATAGAAAATCCTATTTTAACAATTAATCAAAATTACAACAATCATGTTTTACCTTAATGTTTTAAAGCTTCAATGTTGTTCTTTTGGCATCTCTGCAACTTGAATAGGGTCTGGGATGGCAGTAGAATCATGGGATGCCTCTGGATCATAAATATTGATGGCTACCTCTACTAGGGTTTCTATATTATGATGTGCTTGATACTAAGGGTTTGAATACTTTGTCTGCAATTTTGACAGCTTGATTTTTTTGTAGAGCTTACTATTGTCCTTCATCAACCTGAGATTTATTTCTTCGAGCTTAGCATACTTATTTTTTAGTTCTTGAAGAGAGTCATATAATTTAGTATTTCTTTTAGTTAATCTTTCATTTCTTCTTTTAATTTCTCTTTCAAGAACTTCTAATTCATACACCTTCCTTAACAGCTGGTTGATCTTCTAAGATATGGATTCCTTTGGCTTGCTAGATGAAGCCTCTGCAACTTGTTGACTTTGATCATCCTTTGGTGTAGGTGAGGGAAGATCCTCATGCCCTGTTGCAACTTAACTTGCTAGGTCAGCTCCTTGCTCTTCTTCATCCTCAGAATCAGTGTATGGCAGGTTGAGGACATTCTTGTCTTGTGAAGAAGCTTCTTCTTTCTATGTCTTCTTATTGAAATCTAGATTCCTTTTGGCCTTCTTAGTCTTAGAAGATGGAGAGGTTTGATCAACTGCAATTGGAGAGATGGCTCTCCTCTTCCTCTTTCCACTTCTGGGAGTGGAAGACTTATTTGACGAAGACCTACTTTTATCCTCTGGTTGTAGCTTTGTTTCAAATTCATTCCAGAACAGGAAGTACGCCCAAGAAATGTTCCTCCTTTGCAGTAGCTCAAAAACAATTATCTTGATCAAGACATGATGAGACAATCTACCTACAATTTTGGTTGGCTTGGCTCTAACTTGATGAGCCATCTTAGTCAAGATCATTGTAGAGGTAAAAAGGCAGATTCAAGGGGCTCTTGCCAGTGAAGTGATTCATTAATTTAAAATGATAGATCATCACCCTATCGTATCTACCCTCACAGGTTATGTAGACAAGAATTGACTTCAACAGGTCCTGCCATTTCTCCTCGAGATAGGACATAGGAATTTTCTTCTTCCATACAATACTTTTGTGCTCAGGTTTTAGGTACGATCTAAATTCAACATTATTTGTAATAGTGTTCTTAAACCAATTTTCTCCAGTCCATGGAAGCTCTGTCACTTCAGCTATAAGAGCTTCATCCACCTGGAATTCTTCCTTGCCGATTACTACTTTTCTGCCATCAAATGTGAGAGCAAAAGCTTCTGCTACTTGCTGATGAGATCCTTGGATTTTTTCACAAAACCTATAACAACCTGCGTCTCTAAACAATTGACATACCTCGGGGTGTGATTCCAGGTAACAAATATCACCAAGCTCTTTCCTTAGGGTAGGTCCTCCTCTCTTCATTTTTTGAACTGTTTCTATGCACCTATAATTTGAAAATTAGAACTTGGGGAGGACAACACAGCGCGGAAATTGGGAGGTTTGGCTCAGCGAAAACAAACACAAGGAATGAGGAATGAATCAAGGGAATGTCCTGATTTTGAGGGATCCATTTGGCAATTGAGATTTGAAAAGGTAATGATTAGCTGATGAGCCTCGTGATCTTGCGAACTAGAGCTACAATAATGACGTAGGGAAAATGTTGGGCAATAGGGCAGACCCGGGTTTAATCCTTTTATGTCGCACCAACAAAAGACCCACAGTGTTGGCCCTTTCGGCAACAACCTGCGCGCAGGTTGCAGTCTCACCCGAAACAGCTATGGGGTGCCACAGAATTAGGTTTCTGCAAGCAGAGAGGGGTATTACTGTACCTTAGCCTTTAATAAACTTATTAATCAATAATTACATAGCTTTATTACTCATATACAACTTCGCTGATAGATAAACAACCATGACTTGCTTAACCCACTACAGGGAATTCACAGCGAAGCTTGTTATTAGCAGTGATCTAATTTATCAAATGTATACAGTTATTAATGCATAAAAGACAACAAAAAGAGAAACAACACAAGAAACCACAACACCAGATATAACGTGGTTCACCCCCAGTGTAGGGGTTACATCCATAAAACTGTGTTTTATTCAACTTGCTACAAAACCACAGTTTGATCTGCACACACAACTGCAGATCCATTCAGTCCTTTCAAGCCACGCACACAGCAGCAGGCCTCTGCGCACACAGCTGCAGATCTTTCCTTAATCTTCTTACAAAACCCCTCTGTGCACACAGCTGCAGAGGTCGTCCATGCACACAGCTGGGACTTAACCTTTCCTTACACAATCAACCTTAGCTTTGCCTTTCTTTCTTTACATCAAAAGCCTAACTTTTCTTATTTACAAAAATGCCTATTATACATCGCGCTATTACAAAACCATGGCTTCAAACCATGGGCACCCAAAACCCTAAATTCTGGATTTAAACCATGGGTTTATTACAAAAAGGGGCTTTGACTTACCCCGACACCCCTAAGACTATTTTGACCCGTAACTCCACTTACAAAATTCCTCAATAACCGTGAAGTTACCAAAACTAATGATCCTTAGAGTACGCATCCCAACAGGCCCCTAAGACTCACTAGTGGCCCGTCCCGGGACACTCTACGACGGCTCTGGTGGGAGAATCTTCTGCGCGAGGGTCTGGAAGCGACTGGTGAGGTTGTGTAGTATGTCGTCAGTTGCTTTCTCCTTTTCCACCAACTCTTGTAACACTGAGGAGGATTCTATGTTAGCCCGTTCCTGCGCAAAAGTGTCGTAGGTCTTCAGAAGTTTGAGCTGGCTCTCTGCAGTATTACTCAATTCCAATGCTTCATCAACCAGTGGCTGTAGCAAATTCTCCAGCAGCGTTACCTTCATCCTGCAGGACTCAATTTCCTGCTGAAGTTCTTTGCTGCACTTTACTTTAGCCATTTTCTGCATAGGTGGCAGCGTCTTGATTTCTACTCTAACTGCATCTAATTCGGCCTGGCGCAACTTGATGGTTTCCTGGATCTTACCTACATCTGGATGGTCCTGTAGGTTTTCCCATGCTTCGATGCTATCTTCCATCAGTTTTGCGACGTTGGCCACAATATCTGATATCTTTGCTGCTGAATCCTTGATGTCCCTATGGCGCTGTTCTCGGGCCTCTGGTGGAGTCTCGGGAGGGATGCGCAGTTGAAGTTCTGCGATCTGGTGCTGGTGTTCTGTCTTCAACCTTTCAATATCGCTGCGAGACTGCTGGGCATAGTCTCTCAGCTTAGCGATTCTCTATTCTGGTTCCTCTTCTCCTTGTATGCCGGAGTCAGAAAGACTCCGACATGCCTCGTCCAGTGCTCGCATCAGTGTAGTTGTTTTATGTTCAGCATCTTTCTTCTGTTGTGCTACTTCTTCCAGTCGTCCTGCGAACATTTTGTTTTGTTTGATGGTATCTCCCAATTGGATTTGGGACAATTGGTCTCGTGCATGGATCTCCTTTGTAATAGCGAGCTGGCAGAGGTGTAATTCCGACATGGACATCTTTGTATAATCGATCCCCACGATCATACTCATCTGTGACCGGAAATCTGCATCAGTTAGGATCAGAGCTGCGCTTGATACTTGGCCTCGGTTATCTCTGGGTGGCCATTGCCTAATATCCTGCTGCGTGGGTGCTGTAGTACTACTTGTCGTAGTACTGGTCGCTGACTGTGCTGCTAACTCTTTAAGCTTCGAAACCCTGTTTGCTATACCTGTGAGCCCAGCAAGATGTAGTTCCGCAAACTCTGACCATTGTTTAGTAAGCGTTCCCGTAGATTTTTCTAGATCTTGCTCCAGCTCATCCAGCGTTATAGAGGCTTCTTCTTCAATATTTTTGTCCTTCGACGCTTTTGACTTTTTTCGGGACTGTGGCTTGTTTACCTCTGCTGCGTCTGGTGACTTGCGCTTGGTTGATGGGTTAGGATCTGATATGGTCTTGATCGACTCCTCATCCTGTTCGTCCTGTCCGCCATCTATACCCTGACCGTCGCCATCCAGCTGCGAATCACTTAGGTCTTCGCTATCTTCTAATGGGTTTTGCTGCTGCGCGTGACTGGTACCTACGCCAATATTGGTAGCTAGGGGGACTGGAATAGAGGGTTTTTTTCCTATATCTTTCAACCAGTCAGCCGACCATTGCTGAACTATACCCTTGATATCTGGTTCGGTAACTACATATGGTAATTTAAACCATTGATGTCGTGGATCTGCACGGGCTTGAATGAAAACATGATGTATATCGGCATTGAAGTTCGCGGCGTCCTCATATTTAGAGAACAACTCATTGGTAAGCCGTGGTGTTCACACAATCTCATAGTGGATACTCATGGCATAAAAGACGAACACAGTGTTCGTCATCTACTGAGATACCTTATCTGAGGATATCCATAGGGAGGTGTACCTCAGTGCCCCCGGCATGCCTAGGTTTAATTCTACAAACTGAGCTTCGGTGGGTTCTTTCCACCCGACTAATGCAATAAGTATTAATAGCCAGGAATAATGAAAAGGTCTACATTTTTCCTGTGCGTCGCGGGCATCCTCCAGGAATTCCTTCGCAAGATATGCGGCCCAATTGTAAATATACCCCTCAGTGCAGTTTATAGCAATCCGGATAACCGGAGCAGGTACTTCAGTTGGACTGCATTTACGTATGAGTTTGCAGGCTAAGAGTTTAGCTACAAAGCAAATGTTATGTTCCCGAATCGCGGAAGTGTGATACCCCCGTTTCCCCTTTGTCAGGCCAAACCGCTCTTTCATAGTTTGCGCGAGCTTTGTATCCTCATGTTTGGAAGGAAATTCAGTTCCTGGATCAGGTCCTGCCATTGGTAAACCTGTGATCTTATGGATGAGTGCGACATCAATAGGAATTTGCTGGTCCCCTACCCATAAATAGCCGTCATGCACTAATGCTAGAAACTGTTTGGCCACTACGGTGACATGTATGCCGCGACCGAAATGCGGAATATCAAGCATCTTGAGTAGGCCAGCTTTGTCCAGGACTGCAGCCCACGGTTGTACTTCCAGTAGTGTCACATTATTATCTGGGTATTTGACGCGGTGCAAGTATTCTGCTGGTGCAAACTGTGGAAACTTTCCATGGTCATTTGTGTCGTGATCGCTGTACTTAAGCCGATCGATCTTCCCTGTCATACTTTCGATCAGCTGAACTCCTTGTGGCGGCGAGGGTGTGGTTAACGTGAATTGCTTTGTTCGACGGGGTAGCTCGGCGCCTGGTTGAACAGGTTGTAGATACGGTGGCTGCGGTGGTGCAATGTTCTCCCTACCCCCGGTCGGGACCTGTGCGGAACTGGGGGGATCCATAGGATGATCTGCTGGCGTTTGCCCTGTTTTCCTATGCCGGTCTTGGTTTCGCTTGGAGCAAACTTCAGTTATGGACTTTTTCCTGGCAGACCATGTCTGCATCGGCCATGGTGGTGTTGGGTGAGCTTCTCCACAAGGAGCAGAGGCAGGTGGCCGATTAGAGCAACTTATCCGACCCTCTTGCTTGAATTCTCTTACTAAATCATCAAGCTCTCGTTCTGTTGTCATGGGTTCACTCATAAATCTTAAAGAAATGCAGAATACAATTGTCCCTAACTTAGGCATCTTCTTATACACGCCATCAAGCAAATCAGGCAGGACGGTGCATTAAAAGCACCAAATCTAACGAAAATCTTGTCCAAGTGGTGCTCGATTTCTGATAATCTTCTTATTACAGGAATTTAAGGCAATTAAAGCACTACCACCGCCAATTTGGCTGCTTCCCAACGGTCGGATTTTAAGCCTCGCTGTGGTTTTGGTCTTCGGCAGAATCATGGTTTGAGCTTCGTGACAACCAGCACCCTCGACACAATATTGCCCTTCGACCCGTCCTGGGAATGTCGACGACAGGACTGCTAGGATTGATGGACTGGCTTCTTGGTTCTGTCCCTTGGTTTGGTATTCAATTCCGTGTCGGAGCTCGGCCTCCATATACCAGTTTTTTGCTATAGGTTCCAAGGTGTGCATGAACTTATGCACCCACTCCTCGCGAGGTATGTTTTCCCATGCTGCATAACATTGCCTCAACTGGTCCTGAGGGCTAGTCTGCCCATTGAACTTACTTTGCACCTCTTGGAATTGGTTTATGAATCTAAGGCGCAGAAATTTCTGGCAAGCTCCCCAACTGGGAGTAGAATTTTTGTGATCGGTCCACCATGCTGCTATAGCTCCTAATGCTATCTCCAGAGTCTGCATTCTTTGTAACTTAGGTACTTGTTCTGAGAAATGTGCAATAAATTCTCCAGGGTCTGTCAACCCAACATGTGTAGGCAACTCTCTGGGCTGAGCATTAAGGCATCTAAGAGACTTAGTGATTTGCGCGCACCTATGGCCATGTAGCTCGTACCGTCGATTCTGCCAATTCTCTAGACCATCATCTAAATCAGACATGCAGGAGCTATCACATTGCCAATCTATTACACCATTGGCATTAGGCTCGACATAATCTTCTTCCTTGGCTGTAATGTTGTAGATGTGGTCTAGAGTATCCTGCTCCCCTTCATCTTTGATCGGTTCTGTATATCTTTCTCCTTGGGATGGGTCAAGGGGTATGATAACTCGTAGACCATTTCCTTCGAAGGTCATCTGTCTCCTTTTAAGGTTGATGATTGCAGCATTTTCCATGGCCCACTCGATTCCCAACAGGGATGGATAAGGGTTGCTGTCATCAATGATCTCAATAACTTCAAAATCCGCGAGAGTACTTACCCCATCAATATCTATTGGAATACTAAGAAGTCTCCCTAGGGGCACAATCCTTTGCTGGTTAGCTAATATCAGTTGTATAGCTGACCAAGCCAGGGGAGGTTTTCCCATTTGTCCCTAGGTCTGCTTGGGAAGGACATTAACTTCTGATCCATGATCCAAAATGACATCAGTCATATCATATTCCCCTATCTGAACATTCAATCTCATTTCCCTCCCCGTTCTTCGGACACGACTAACAGTTTTCTCCTGATCAACTCCTCTCTGAGGGTCTGTGACAACAAGAACTTTTTGCAACTCTTTTAAAGCATTCTGATTCCTCAAGAGTTTCATACAACTCTATAAAAAGGAGGAGAGTGTACTTACTTTATCCGTCGAAGCATCTTGTGGCTGCGAGGCCGGCTGATGTTGCCACGTAGGTACTGCTGCTGTGTGAGGGTCAACAATATCACGCTGGGCCGCCTTAACTGGTGCTTGGTCTTTCGCAGTGGCAAGTGCTGGGACGTTCTCGGAGGCCTTACGCGCGCACACCTCAACAGGTTGTTTCTACGTATTCTGAATGTGCATTGTAGCTCCACTCCGGGTGACCACATTGATGGCTGCAGCAGGTCTCTGCTCAATGGAAATCAACTGAATACTCTAGGTAGGGCCACTGCTGTGTTCCTGAATCTTGGCTATGAGCTGGGAGAACTGTTCAATCACGTGGTCGACTGCGCGGCAATACCGATAGGTTATGGTGGGGTTCCGACGGTCGTGAGTAAAATGGCCAGCTTGGTTACAATTGTAGCACACAACCTGGCCTCTACCTCTACTGGTCATACCACCATGGCTGCAACCTCCAAAGGCACCGCCGCGGTAACCATAGCCATCATTATTATGGGCTTCATTCTGCACTCAGTAGGCATCAGAGATGCGCTCTCGCATGAGGTCATAGTTACGACACTCCTCTTCATTATGCCCTACTGACTTACAGAATTTGCAGTAGGGTTTCTTGGGAACTTGAACATATCTCTGGAGAAGATGGTAGTTTTCAGGGCGATGTTGGCCAGTGGTTCGACAAATCTCACAATATAGAACACCGGGATTGAATTGGTTTGGCGCACCCGTATTTAGGTAAGTTCTAACCACGGGGCACCGGTCCCTATCATGACCTTCTGTCCGACATTGCATACACCAGATCTCCTCGCGACTAGTTTTATCCTTCTTCATATCGCAAAGCTCTAGGGCCATTGCTGCTAGCTACGCTTGGATTTGAGCAATACCGGAATCATCGCCGACGGGGGCGGTCTCTAGCTTCATTGCAATTTCCAGAGCCTCTTGCTGGTCAGCAACCTTCTGTTGCATGAGCGGAGTTCTGATATGTGGAATTAATGCTGCGATAAACCATTCCTTGTGCTGTGCAGGACTAATGGTAAAGCTGACTTGGTCTAGTAGAACTTTGAATCTCTGGTCAAAGTCCCACACGGATTCGCCGCGCCGCTGTTGAATCTCTTTTAGTTCAGTGATGCTCTGCGATTCTGATTTAGGCTTCTTAAATTATTTGGTTATGTCTGCCTTAATCTCATCTAAAGTAGGGTTCTGAGTACTGGAGAATTTCATGAACCAGGTCAACG